>CM035419.1:7783949-7923949 GCA_020310875.1 Ceratopteris richardii
AGTATGTATGTATGCATATGCATATGCATTATGTATGCATATGTATGCATATTTATGCATGTATGTGTATGTGTGTGTATGTCTCTCTATGTGTGTGTATGCATATATGTGTGTGAATGTGTGTGCACATGTGTCTGTATGTGTGTATGCATGTGTATGTGTGTGTATGCATCATTATGTGTGTATGTGTGTGTATATGTGTGTGTATGTGTGTGTATATGTGTGTGTATGTATGTGTGTCTATGTGTATGTGTGTGTATCTATGAGTATGTATGTGTTTATGTGTGTGTATGTGTCTGTGTGTGTGTATGTATCTATGCATGTGCACTATGTATGCATGTAAGTATGTATGTACATTGTATGCATATGCATATGCATTATGTATGCATATGTATGCATGCATGTGTATATGTGTGTATGTCTCTCTATGTGTGTGTGTATGCATATATGTGTGTGTATGTGTGTGTATATGTTTCTGTATGTGTGTATGCATGTGTATGTGTGTGTATGCATGTGTATGTGTGTGTATGCATGTGTGTGTCTATGTGTGCATGTGTGTGTATATGTGTGTGTATGTGTGTAAGTCTATGTGTATGTGTGTGTATCTATGAGTGTGTATGTGTTTATGTGTGTATGTGTCTATGTGTCTATGTGTGTATGTGTATGCATGTATGTATGCATATGTATGTGTATGCATGTGTATGTGTGTGTATGCATCATTATGTGTGTATGTGTCTATGTGTGTATGTGTTTGTGTATGTGTGTGTATGTGTGTGTGTCTATGTGTATGTGTCGCTACACGTCTATGAGTGTGTATGCATTATGTATGCATATATGTGTGTATGCATTATGTATGTGTATGTATGCATATGCGTTATGTATGCATGTATGTGTATGTGTGTGTATGTCTCTCTCTATGTGTGTGTATGCATATATGTGTGTGTATGTGTGTATGTGTGTGTTTATATGTGTGCCTATGTGTGTATGCATGTGTATGTGTGTGAATGCATCATTATGTGTGTATGTGTCTATGTGTGTTTGTGTGTGTGTATATGTGTGCGTATGTGTATGCACGTCTATGTGTATGTGTGTGTGTCTATGAGTGTGTATGTGTTTATGTGTGTGTATGTGCCTATGTGTGTGTATGTGTCTATGTGTGTATGTGTATGCATGTATGTATGCATATGTGTGTGCATTATGTATGCATATGTGTGTGTATGCATTATGTATGTGTATGTATGCATGTGCATTATGTATGCATATGCATTATGTATGTGTATGTATGCATGTGAATTATGCATGCATATGTGTGTGTATGCATGTATGTATGTATGTACGCATATGCATATGCATTATGTATGCATATGTGTGTGTATGCATGTAAGTATGTATGGATGTATGCATATGCATATGCATTATGTATGCATGTATGTGTATGTGTGTGCATGTCTGTCTATGTGTGTGTGTATGCATATATGTGTGTGTATGTGTGTGTATGTGTGTGTGTGTATGTGTGTATGTGTGTGTATATGTATGTGTATATGTGTGTGCATGTGTGTTATGCAACATTATTTGTGTATGTGTGTATATGTTAGTGTATTTGTGTGTATGTGTGTGTGTCTATGTGTATGTGTGTGTGTGTGTCTATGTGTGTATATGTGTGTGTATGCATATGTATGTGTGTGTAAGTGTGTGTGTGTGTGCGCATACCTTCCTTCAAGTAGATGTCTCTCTCTCTCTCTCTCTCTCTCTCTCTCTCTCTCTCTCTCTCTCTCTCTCTCTCTCTCTCTCTCTCTCTCTCTCTCTCTCTCTCTCTCTCTCTCTCTCTCTCTCTCTCTCTCTCTCTCTCTCTCTCTCTCTCTCTCTCTCTCGCTCTCGGTCTCTTTTTGCTCTCGCGTCCAAATCCCGACACAAATGTGCCAGGAGAAATCAAATTTTTTTTTTACATTCTAGAGCGTCGCATATGCGACACTCTTCAGTTTGCTAATGTCGCTAATCACGTCGCTAGTCACTGACGATATTTGCGACGCTCTTAATTTAGCGTCGCTTATGCGATGCTCTTAATTTAGCGTCACTTATGCGACGCTACCGTCACATAAGCGACGGGTGTGGAAGAAAAAAAAGAAATCCAAAAATCTATCGTCGCTTATGCAACAATAGCGTCGCATAAGTGACGATACCCATTTTTTTTCAATTCGGGGGCGTCGCTACGCCCCTTATTTCTTGTAGTGGATTTCTAGAAACCTTTGCTTGTAATTGATGAATAGCAAGTCCATGATGTGTACAAGATATATTAACATTATGAGAAAAATTATCATCATCATCATCATCGAGCAAGTATTTGTGTATATCAATAGTAATATGATTTTTAATAAAATAATGACATTAATTTATAGAAAAATACATACCCAAGCATTATCACATTGACCAAGTGATGGTGCATGCTCAAAAGTACCATACTTTGCCTCATGTTCAATACATTCCAATCATGGTCTTCGATACGTGCCATAGCAAGAGTTACACCAACATACAATATGCTCTTGATAGTGAAATTCATCATAATTCCTATCGGAGGACACATGTGAAGTTGTTGCATGGGTAGGAGGATGTGGAGTGCCCTCTGATTGATCAAAATCTGATTATAACAAGAAACAAAAAAAAATATTAGTTATGTATCTATCAAATATATTTAAAATTAAAATTTTGATACACTTACAGTATATAGTCCTTGCACGATTAGGAGACGGTGGTGGAGCTCCATCTGATTGATCAGAATCTACAAATAATAGTATTTGATATTAATAATCTGATTATTTACATACATAAACATTCACGTATACATATTTACACATACACACATATTCACATATACACATTTACACATACACACATATTCACATATACAAAAATACACATTAATGTGGGATAAATGCATGTATTTTGTATAAATGAGTGTATATGCATGCATGTGTATGTGTGTACATATATATGTGGATATGTATATGTGTGTTTATGTTATATGTATGTATATGTGTATATGTATGCATATATGTATGTGTATATGTTTGCATGTATATGTTTGCATGTATATGTTTGCATGTATATGTGTATGTGGGTATGTGTATGTGTATGTGTGTGTATATATATGTATGTATTCTGATTCTTTTTTCTGTTTGAGATTAAATTAACAAGAGATATTGTATGGTGGAAAAAAATAAGAGGCGACCTAACATACCACCTGAGACGTAGAAGTTTTTTCGTAGACAGCTACGTCTTCAGGAGTCATTTCCTCAACAAAAGGTATACAAATTAATAGTTTATATTTATAATTTTCATATATTTTAGTATTTTTTACATTTAATTTATGTATTTCTTTTTTCTTTTAATAAACAAGCTGCTACAAAGAAGAGAGTTGAGTCAGGCCACACATTGCACCTATGACAAATCGGCCATCATGGTTTTGTAGCTACTTTTGTAAGTATATGTGTTATTGTGAGTATATTTTTTACTTTAGTTAAAATGCAAGAAACTAATCTTTTTTATTTGTTTCAATGCAGCGAAAGGATTATGGCCAATATCCTACGAAACATGAGATCTAGTATGCTACACATTTTGGATATTGGCATTTGAGCGAGTATATGCGAGATCATCTGGATGCCTTTGTGAATATTATTAAATTTTATATAATTATTTTATCTTGATGAATGTTTTAATTGTTTTACTTATTTATGTTTGTTATATGTAATACAGGAGTAGTATGGAGAGGCAGATATGGATGAGGTGGAGAGATAGACACAAGAGGGACGATCTCGATCGTCAAGGGTGCTCACATAGATACATCAGATCATGCGGATGATCATGATGACGAGGAGGATGAGGATGAGGATGATCATGATGCTGATGATCATGATCATGATGATGATGATGATTAGAATTCTTGATTATGACATTGGATATGTATTTACATATATATATATATATATATATATATATATATATATATATATATATATATATATATATATATATATATATATATATATATATATATATATATATATATATAATCTGTATATTATTCATTTCAATTATGTTTTGAATTGTGTGTATGGTATCAAGTAATGAAAATTTTTGTTCTATTGATTGTTATTATTGTTTATATTAAGCATGTGTTTTAGTACTTTAATTATATAATTCATTCATATGTGTGTATGTATGTGCATGTATATGTGTGTAATATGTGTGTGTACATATGTGCATGTATATGTGTGTAATATGTGTGTGTACATATGTGCATGTATATGTGTGTAATATGTGTGTGTATATGAATGTATGGACATATGTATATGTGTATATGCATGTATGTGCATGTGCATGTGTAAGTGTATATGTGTATGTATGTGTATGTGCATGTGCATGTGTATATGTGTGTATATGTATGTATGTGCATGTGCATGTGCATGTGTAAGTGTATATGTGTGTATATGTGTACGTGCATGTGCATGTGTATGTGTGTGTATATGTATGTGCATGTATATGTGTAAGTGTATGTGTATATGTGTGTATGTTCATGTATATGTGTATATGTATGTATGTGCATGTGTGTGTATGTGTATATGTGTGTGTACATATGTGCATATATATATGTGTATGTGTATATGTGTGTGTACGTATGTGCATATATATGTGTATGTGTGTGTATATATACATATGTGCATATGTATATGTATGTGTATAAACATATACAAGTGTATGTATATGCATGTGTATATGTATGAAACATGCATGTGCATGTGGATGCATTTCCATTTGCATCCATGTGCATGCATGTGAATGTGCATGCATGTGGATGTGCATATACATGTATTTAAGAATATGTTAATGTGTATGTGTGTGTATATATATATATATATATATATATATATATATATATATATATATATATATATATATATATATATATATATATATATATATATATATATATATATATATGCAATAATGCATGCATGCAAGACTTTTTATGTGGTTGTAGAAATGTTTGTGCATATGCATGTGTATGTGTGTGTATGTGTAAGTGTATGTGCACATGTATGTGTGTGTATGTGCATGTGTATATGTGTGAACTTGCATCTTCATCATGTATAAGTGTATATGTGCATATCAATAAGTGTGAGTATGTTTACTAATGAAAATAACACAATTTAAATGATATACAAACAATGGAAATTGTACTTACAATAGTTAGCCATATTTTTTGCTTGGTTAGCTTCTTGAATAACCTGCAATAAAGAGAGAGAGAGAGATAATTCAGAGAGAGAAAGAGGTAGAAAGAGAGAAACAGAGACAGAGAGAGACAATAAGATAGAGATTAGACAAAACAACAATTCTGCAAGTGATTGTTTCAGCTCGTAAGCATAGCGCAATTGCAAACATTGGAGAGCTCTTCGATCAGATGCATGAAGATGCCGATCGAAGAGCCTACAATGTTTTAATTTTTTTGTCAAAAAGTCATCGTGTAAGCGATGGTAAGCCATCATAAAAATCACTACAATTGGTGTAGCATAAGCGACATTATTTACCGTCGTTTATGCGATGCAAGAAGTGTCGCTTATATGACGCTTTTTTAAATCGTCACTTTAACGATGCTCACTGTGAGCGTCACACATCCCGTCGCACCACATGTTGATAAAAATATCATTTTGCTCATCGTTTAAGTGATGGTCCATGCTCGACGCTTCTTGCAATGCTTTTTGCAATTTTATAGCGATGAAATCGTGTCGCCTTAACCATCACTATGCACCCGTATTTCTTGTAGTGCAAGAGCAAGGAAGTGTGCAGACTTAGTAGGCTTGTTCACTTCATACCTCAAGTCTCAATGAACCAACTGTGATGAAATTTGATATACAGATAACAAACTAATCACTCTAGCTATACCAAGTTAAAGTGAAGCAAATGATGAAGTACACATAGAGAAATTGTTTGTGCAAGATCATTGAAATGAAGGGGTTGTTACAAATAACAGTAACCAGAAGTAATATTGAAATAATGTATCAAATTATATGTCGTAATGAAAACATGATACAAAGGTGATGTAATGGACTTACTCATATATAAGTGAGCTCAAGATATGCTCAACCATGAGGCTCAATGACTCTATAATCTCTCTCTACCCCTGACTAAAGGTCACCACTATATATACACCTTGATTGGGTTTGAAATTTGAATGTCTCTCACTTAAAAGTGTTCCTACACTTTAGGTGATGATTGATTTATTCTCAACCACCAAATGAGTCGTGGCTCTTGGCTCCTAACTTCACAAGATTCCTCATTTCTCCTTCTTTTGCTTTTATCCAAGGAAGTAGAAATGTATAGTGTTGGCACACAAAGCAACAGAGGAATCATGCACAATACGGCAACAAGGCCAGATCATTTTTCCCCATGGGTTATGTACAACTCAAGTGATTTTAATCACTACACAAACATTGTAAATCCCGTTTTTGGTAGAATAGACTCCATTTTGTGCAAGCCGAGGAGTCCTCGAGCTTGAGGAGTATTAGAAGTACCATCGTACCAAATTTCATAATTTTTAGACTTCGTATGAGCCCTCAAATAAGCCCTGGAACCTAATTTTTAACTAGGCCGGACACTAGGTCTGGATAGGGCCAAAGCTAGTCAAAAACTATAAAAAGAGCTAGAGAGCTCATTTTTGGGGTAGATTGTAATTGAAACAAACTTGTAAGAGTTTTTGAAAGTAATCTAAAGAACTCCATTGATTCTCCCTCTTTGTCTTGCCGTGTGTGCGCGTGCGTGTGTATGTGTGTGCATGCTTGTGTGCTTCTCACTCACGCACTTGTGCAGCCACTTGCTCGAGGTCTTCATACCATCCTCACGTCTTCCCGGATTGACATTAAAGGAGGTGCTACTCATCACTGAGCTACACCAAATTTTGGCGCCGTTGCCGGGGATCGAGCTTTGAGGACGAGCGTGTGATGGTAAGACGTAGAGTTGACGCGTTGGAGTTGTAGGTATTTTCTTCACTCTCATCCATTTTCTTTTACTTTCATCACCATCATCATCATCACCATCTCCCACCTTCATCTCCATTATCGCGAAAAATTCAGTTTTTGACTATATCCCCATCTCCACCTCATTTCCCTCATTTCACTTGTGAGAGAGAGCGAGAGAGCGAATTTGCATGTGCTGTTTTTTGCATGTTTCTTGAGCTATTTTGCAGGTTTTTTGCTGTACCATCATCCCCAGCAGTGTGCGCAGGTACGACAGGCTCTGCACAGGTCCCGGGACGACAACCTCTGTCTATCGCGACAGACACTGTCTATCGCGACAGACAGAAAATCTTAACATTTTGTGAATGCATGATTAGCACTGTAACCTACACCTTGAGGGCACTCTAGATCACTAAAAGTTTTTCAAAAATTTGCGTTTTTTCAGTCTATCGCGACAGACACCGTCTATCGCGACAGACACCGTCTATCGCGACAGACAGAAATCCGCGACAGATACCGTCTATCGCGACGGACAGAATTTCACGACAGATACCGTCTATCGCGACAGACACCGTCTATCGCGACAGACAGAAATCCGCGACAGATACCGTCTATCGCGACAGACACCGTCTATCGCGACAGACAGAATTTCACGACAGATACCGTCTATCGCGACAGACACCGTCTATCGCGACAGACAGAAATCCGCGACAGATACCGTCTATCGCGACAGACACCGTCTATCGCGACAGACAGAATTTCACGACAGCTACCGTCTATCGCGACAGACACCGTCTATCGCGACAGACAGAAATCCGTGACAGATACAGTCTATCGCGACAGACACCGTCTATCGCGACAGACAGAATTTCACGACAGATACCGTCTATCGCGACAAACACCGTCTATCGCGACAGACAGAATTTCACGACAGACACCGTCTATCGCGACAGACAGAATTTCACGACAGATACCGTCTATCGCGACAGACACCGTCTATCGCGACAGACAGAAATCCGCGACAGATACCGTCTATCGCGACAGACACCGTCTATCGCGACAGACAGAATTTCACGACAGATTGTGTCTATCGCGACAGACACCGTCTATCGCGATAGACAGGCATTTTCGGCAAAAAATTAAGGAGTGAATTTTTGGAAATTTAGGCTAAATTTTGGGCATATTTGCACTTTCATGTACTCATATACTTACTAAGGCCTTAGAAAATGCATTAAAACCCCCGAAAGGTTCTGTCTGTCTAGTAACCCCCTAAACCCTGAACGGTCATAACTTTTGCATACGAAATCCATTTCCTGAGCTCTAGGGCTTGTCGGAAAGCTCGTGACGTATACTATACACCCTCAACTGTTTTTTATAAGAATAACGCGTTGAATTTCAGATAGGATAATTGGAAGTGACACACAGAAGGGTAGAAACACCAAGGGAGCTCTAGAGGAAATTTCTAGCAATACAAAAGGGGGAACAAGGGTCATTAAAAAAGTGTCTGAAATAAATTGTCTGTCAATTGAAAGGTCTACTTGGAGCTAATCTTGGGATTTATGCAGGCCTATTGAGAAGCAATTGAGAGTATCCAAGCAAGGGTGTTGCGCACGCTTGAGAATCAACTTCTCGAGCACTAAAGAGCAAGGTTCGGCAAGAAAGGTCGGAATATTCTCAACTCCTCTTCGTCAATTCCTAGCTTAGGCTAAGAACGATTAGAAGTAGGAGTAAGTCAGGGCGACGATAGGCCACCATCAAGTTGAAGACTACCTAAAAACTTAAGTTCAAGCTAAAAACTTAATCTCTGTACTGTCGACAACATAAAGGAAAGAACCTAACGTGGAACGATCAACCTGAAAGTACGAAGAACATTCAAGTATTCCTGACGACGTAATAACAGACAAGACTTTAAACACGAGGAATAACTAAAAAGAATCAAGTGACTGGTACCAATTGATCGGCAACGAGGTTGTACTCTGGGCAAAGAACTGTGCTACTTAGATAGGCATATGAACCTTAGATCAGGACGACATCTAGCAAGGGAGAGGCAAAGCCTTAGATCTTCAGAGGCTAGTGTTAACCACACTGCTAGGTCCTAGGCCCAGCAGTTGAGCCACCACTCTCACTACCCTAGCTCGGAGACCAGTGAGTCAGAGATGTCTCAAGGCATGGACAGACCTACGGGAAGTTCAGGTGTGCCTTACTTGTACAGGGTGGAAGGCCCTTACAAAACACAGTTGGAGTACCTTAGGACCAACCGATTAGGTGCTAGCATCTATGAGGACGGCCTTGGAAGATCTGTGGTCCAGATTAAAAATCCTGACCAATCTATAGGACTAGAGCACCCAGCTGTCAAGTTTGAAAACGGTGCATACCTGGACAAGGAAGGAACCATATACGTAGTCACCAGTCATCCAGATAGGACAGATGAATTTGGAAATGTAATCTCAGAAGCGGACTTAGGTGACTTGGAACAAGGAAACATAGGTGTAGAACCTAGAACCCCCCGAGGCAAATCTGTTCTCACTAGGATTATCACACCTGAGTGGGTTCCCCAAGATAACAAGTGCATAGATTTGCTTCTCAATCGAGAAACTGACGAAGCCTTTTGGAGGTATAAACCGGATCACCCAACTGATATAGGAAACATCATGATCCATGAGTTTAAGGATCCGGATAGCCCAGGTAGAGTGACCTACTTAGATCACACTTCGGAACGGATCTTTGTGGTGACAGAAAATGATAGGCATGCTTACACTTGGAAGGGTGAATTCATTTTCCCCCAACCAAGATCAAATGTGTCCTATGGCCACCCTGGGGCTGGAACATCTCAAGCTCATGGTATGCAAAGAGACAGAAGTAGGGATAGACCAGAAGTAAGTTTTGCCAACCCAGTGGGCAGAGAAAGAACGAGAACGGAGACGAATAGGGTAGAACCTGAGATGCTCAGAGCCCACAGGAACCAAAGAAATGTAGATGGATTCCCTCTGCCGAGGCCTAGAGAGCACACAAGAACTTTGAGACCCACCCAGCTAGTTAAGTCCATGAAGAATTACTTTGACGGCACAGGAGATCCCTATGATCATGTGGCAGAGTTCAAGCAAGTCTTGAGAGCTGAACAAGTGGAAGATCTGTTCACGCAGTACAATGCCTTCGGTCTAACCCTTAGGAACACAGCACTTACATGGTTTCAGCCATTAGATGAGCGTCAGTTCAGGAGCATAGACCAACTCCTAGAGGCATTCATTGTAGAGTTCTCTAAGAGCGGCATAAGACACAATACCTCTTCATTGATTCACAGCTTCAAACAGACCCCCCAAGAGACTGTCAGATTGGCCGGAAGAAGATTTAGACAATATCTTGAAAGGTGCCCTATTTCGGAACTACCCACATCTGCTAAACAAGTAGCCTTATTCCTTGATGGATTGCTGAGTACGAAATTGAGATCCTATGTGTATCTGAAGGACCCTAGGACTATAGAAGAGTGTGTACGCATGTGCATTGACATTGAAGATAACCTAGGGGAAGAACTAGAGCTTTACAAAATCTACAAAGATTCAGATAGTGCATCTAGTCACTCTTCCACGCAGTCCACATCAATTGAGGAACTTGCCGAAAAAGTAGCTCAGAAATTAGGTGTAACTAGCAAACAAATCCCAAGGTTTGCCCCTGTGAAAAGATGCTATACAGGCGGTGGCGACCATATGGCGAATGTCTGCCCCATTATGGCTCAGCCCCAAGTAAATCCTAGTAGCCAATATTGCACCATAGAACGGAGATACACCAATCACACCGCACAAGATTGCCCATACAACAAGCAGGCGGTTAGGCAACCCTACCCCCAACCCTACCAACAAGGCAGATACCAAAACCAGTACCCTCCACAACCATATGGCAGGCCACAACAAAATTTCCAACCTCAATATCAAAACCAACAAAGGCCTCAGCCTGTGCTAGCACAACAACCCCCAGCCCCAGCTAATGTGATTCCGGTAAAGTATACTGCTGCAGAAGAGAACCTGAATAGAGCTATAGTCCCTGTAACATCCTTGCTTTCTGAAAATGACCTCAGTGACCATAGCTTTGATTCTACACATGTTGATAGCCCCCAGGCCTACTACATGCAGTCTCCTGAGCATGGTGAGTCCTATTATAGCGAAGAGACAAACGAACCTAGTTGGGAGTCAGATTACACGAACGTCATGTATGCAAATCCCAACCCTAGGCCTCAATCTAGGCAAGTAAGACCTCCATTCCCAAGAGGACCGTGCTACAGATGCCAAGGAGATCACCTCATTCGTGATTGTCCCTTGCCTCCACCTACACAACCCCAGTCAGTAACGATCCAAGGTTTTTGCCAAGATTGTGGAAAAGAACATCTCTTACGAGATTGCCCTAAGAATCCCAATAATATGCCAAAGATCACGCCTATCAACGTTATTGGGTTAGTAGTAGATCCCACAGGAAGTGTCACTTCCACTGCTCCCGTACAGGTAGTCACTCGAGCTCAGGCATTGCAGCAAAACCAAGGGGTAGGCCAGGAAAAGAGCCCAGATGCTAGCGATACTGAGAGCCAAAGTAAAAAGAGAACAAGAGCTTGGAGAGATAGCCGTGAACGCATGAAAAGGCAATGGGCAAAGAAGATGAGTGAACTTGAGGAAAGTCTACAAGAAACCAAGGCTAAAATCATAGAAATCACATCTCAACCGCACTCTCACACATTCCCACCGTTACCATCCCCATCACCCTCCATCCCTCCAACCTCTAAGACACCCCACGTAACCCACCCACCACCCCAAACAGGATCAGTACTAGCTGATCCCACTCCCGAAGACATAGACATGATGCTTAAGGCATATCAGGCCAGAATCCAAGAAGGGCCAAACGTCACGTATCATGACAAGTGCTATCCTAGAGCTGACCTAGAGATAGAAAGAACCAAACTGTGCGCGAAAATGGTCGCATTGGCTCAGACTATGTTTGAAGCCAGTCACCTTTTCAATTACTCGGGCTCAGCCAAAACACAATTACACTTGGATGGATTCCTAGAGAAGTTAGAGGGAATAATTGCAAGATCTGCCAAGGAAGAAAAAAATCAAGAAAAAGATAAAGCAAGCAAAAACATGAACCATCCCCCATCGGAAGTTTATGTGGCCAATTCAGAAATCTTAGCAACAATGGACGTAGCCATCAACGAGGAACAATGGACACCTCACTGTGATGAGGATGGCTATGATATTTCAGTCTTCTCCATAGAGCCTATCATGGGAGAGGCAGTTCTAGAAGAATGCGAACCTAGCCCTGATGCATTTGAGGATGCAAGTGACTCCGATCTAGAGTCAATCGTTATGGACCCACCATTTGCATAAGATGAAGAATACTTCCATGAAGTAGAATTTCAACCCCAGAGGCATGGAGAGGTTGCAACTAATGTAAGATTAGCAACACATGTGACCCCGAAGGAAGAAGAAAAGAAACGAAAGAAGAGAGAAGCCTCACCAGAAGAGGAAGAATCTTTGTTTGAGGTCCCCGAAAATTTTAAGAAGTATGAGATAGATGACAGGAGAGTCATGATAAGAATGCCTAAACGGGAGGCACAATCAGGAGAGGCCTATGATAACAAAGAAACCACCAAGAAAATAGTAGTGGCCATAGAAGAAGGAGAGGAGAGATGCACGTATATAGGCCATGACCTGACAGAAGAAGAAGAGCACGAATTGATTGCCTTGCTAAGAGAATACAGAGATGTATTCGCTTGGAGTTACAAGGATTTGAAAGGGGTTGACCCGGACATATGCTCGCACACCATCCCCATGACTTCAGACGCCAAACCCTCTAAGCAAAAGCCTTATACATATAATGATAATTACGCTGCTAAGATCAAGGAAGAGATAGATAGATTGGTCGAAGCTGGATTTATCTATGAAATTGAGCACACCGAATGGGTATCCCCCATCGTAGTGGTGCCCAAGAAGAATGGCAAACTGCGTGTGTGCATTAACTTGAAAAAGGTTAATGCCGCCACGATTCGAGATAACTATCCGCTTCCCATCACAGAACATCTCTTAGAAAGAGTGGCAGGCAAGGAAGTGTACAGCTTCCTCGATGGATTTTCGGGCTACAATCAAGTAGCCATAGCTCCAGAGGATCAGCATAAGACAGCCTTTGCCACAGAATGGGGCATTTTTGCTTTTAGAGTAATGCCATTTGGGCTTACCAATGCACCAACTACCTTCCAGAGGCTGATGTGCCATGTGTTTAAGGAGTTCCTGAGGAAGAGTTTAGAAGTCTATGTTGATGATCTTTGTGCTCATTCCAATGTTAGACAAACTCATATTCCTGAACTCAGACAAATCTTTGACAAATGTAGAGAGTATCAAGTCTGCCTGAACCCAGAAAAGTGTGTGTTTATGGTAAGGCAAGGTAAGATTCTAGGACACATAGTGTCAAAGAATGGCATATCTACCGACGAAGAAAAAGTGAGAGCCATAGCAGAGCTACCTAGGCCAAAGAGTGTCAAGGAAGTACAAGCTTTCATGGGGCATTGTGGTTATTATCGACGATTTATACACATGTATGCTGTCATTGCAAAGCCCATGTACGGACTTCTGACAAACTTTGAGTGGACGGATGAATGTGAGAATTCCTTCCAAGAGCTTAAACGAAGATTATGTTCAGCACCAATTTTGACCACACCAGATTGGAATAAGCCATTCCATGTTCATGTGGATGCATCCAATTATGCTATTGGATGTGTGCTTGCACAACCTACCGGTGAAGGTAATATGGTTCTTCCAATTGCCTATGCCAGTAGACAATTGAATGCGGCTGAACGGAATTACACCACTACGGAGAGAGAAGGATTAGGCATGGTATACGCAGTTAAGAAATTTAGACACTATTTGCTTGCAAACAAGTTTAAATTTTTTACTGATCATCAAGCATTGTTATATCTCGTAAACAAGCCATGCAATACAGGAAGATTAGTAAGATGGTTTCTCTTGCTAATGGAATACGACTTTGAGGTTGTGGTAAGAAAAGGTAGGACTCACTTGAGAGCAGATCATCTCTCTAGGCTCACATCGGGAGAAGCCCCACAAGGAGTGTCAGATGACCTTCCTGATGCTTACTTGTTTAATTTGGAAGTTATACCGCAGTGGGCTAAGCCATTGGTACCAGTATTGACCTACGGGCCTAATCATCCAGTCGTAAACACACGGAATAGAGAGGTTGTAAAAGCCCAGAAGTACCACATCATGGCAGGAAGCATGTACAAGCACACAGATCAAGGGATCTTGGCTTGTTGTGTAGAAGAGGATGAGTACGCTAAGTGGTTGCAACTAGCACATGTAGGTGCGTTAGAGCAACACCATTCAAAGCAACGAACGTTGCAGACTCTAAAGAGATTCGGAGTGCATTGGCCAACTATGGAAGCGGATGTCCAAAAGTTGTGCAACGACTGCCCAATCTGTTGCACTAAACCACCTGTGGAACATGCCACTCTCTATCAAGTATCCATTGTGCCAGATTGGAGCGAACCACTAGTATCATTCCTGAGGACAAACACATTCCCTCCAGACATGACTCTGGCTAGGAAAAGGAGTTTAGAACAAGAAGCCTTGGATTACTCACTCATTGGTGATAATCTATACAAACGCGGTAAGGATGGTTACCTGAGACTATGTGTCCATGAGAGTGAAAATCTTAAGATCTTGGAAACTGCTCACCAAGGTGTAGTAGGAGGACACTTTGGACCAGATCGGGTAATCAAGGCGATATTATTTGCGGGCTTCTGGTGGCCTACCCTTCACATGGATGCACATACCTATGTGAAACGGTGTGATGTCTGTCAAAGGACTCAGTATCCTATACGCAAAGATGAGATGCCACTGAAACCTATGATGGGTGGACGTGCATTCTCTAAGTGGGGAATAGACTTCGTAGGTCCTATTAATCCCCCAGCCAAAGGTTCTCATGCGGAATACATCATTGTGGCAACAGATTATCTCACCAAGTGGGTTGAGGTAAAAGCTACAACCAAAAACGATGCTCAAACAACTGCCAAATTCTTGTTTGAGAATGTATTCACAAGATACGGGCTACCTATAGAGCTTGTAAGCGATAGAGGCACTCATTTCTTGAACGAAGTGATTGAAAATCTACTCCAAGAATTCTTGGTAATACACAAGAAGTCTGCCCCTTATCACCCTCAAGCTAATGGACAAGCTGAGAGCACTAATAAGATTTTATGCAATGTACTGACGAAATTAGTGAACACTAAACGCTCTGATTGGGACAAACAGCTACACCATGCTGTTTGGGCATACCGAGTGGCCTACAAAACGGTACTCCAAGCCACTCCCTTTCAGATGGTATTTGGCCAGAATGCTGTGTTACCCTTGGACTTCCTGATCCCTACATTGAGAGTAGCACAAGAGCACGAATGGACAGGTCATGAGCTCTCCTCTAGGATCTTTGACCTTGAACGATTAGGAGAAACAAGACTGAGAGCCGCTGCAGGGATATATGCAGCCAAGAAGAGACAGAAGGCATACTTTGATGCCCACGTGAAGGATAAAGGCTTGAAAGCAGGAGATCTAGTCTTAGTCTATACACTAAAACAACACGCGAGGAAGCTAGAAAAGAGAGGCTACGGACCTATGATCATCAATAGGATCTCCACGAGTGGAGCAGTACAATTAGCCACATTAGAGGGCAATGTTCTCCCTAACTATATTAGCGGATGCAGAGTCAAGTTGTATCAGGAACCCCTCACGGAGGAAATGCTCAGCCGACTCAACACTGCTAAGAAACGCAAAGAGGAAGAGAAGCGACTTAGAGAAGAAGCTCAAGCAGAAGCTTTAGAACGCATCAGAAGGATGAAATTACGAAGGCAAGGTAGAGAGCAGCCTAGGACAAATGACTATGCAGATCAAGGATATCATATGGCAATGTGTGAAGTCACAGGAACCAGCTCACCTAGGATAACTGATCGACGTCCTTTTGTAACCCTAGATATAGGACAAGAAAAGAGTGCAAGGACGGTAAAAGCCTTGATTGACTCAGGTGCAGCCGCTAGTGCTGTTAGAGTGTCTTACTGTCAAGAGTTACAGTTAACTGTCAATCCTGTAGAAGCATATCTCATAGGATTGGGAGGCGTGGAAACCCCTTGCATGGGCGAGGTGGAACTTCCCCTCTACATTCATGATGAGGCAATGACAGTTAAAGCACTAGTGTGTCAAGATGAGGATCTCACTGAACCTCTTGTCTTGGGTCAAGACTGGATCTATGACCAAGCAGTCAACTTAAACCTAAGAAGTGGGCATCTTCAGGTATGGGTCAATCATAGTCGAGTTACAGTAGAATTAGACAATGGAGCACTCAAGGAACTAGGAAAGGCACAGACTCCTGGTCCTTCCAGGGGTGCACATGAAGTTGACCATGCTGTTCTTGTCCAAAACTATGTGTTGCAGAGGAAGGATATTCGCAAAAAAGGAGTCCGGGATGCAAAGGAATTCCCTTCTTTTCCAAAGGCCAGAAGAAGGCAACAACCCAAGGTGGATCACAGGCCGAAGAAGCAGAGTACTACCTATGTCAGGGATCCAAAGTACCTGCGCAGCAAAATGTCCCAGCAAGTGAAATAAGTGTGGGTGCGGAAAGGCAAACACCCGGTTGCACTCAAGCCAACCACACGAGCAAAGCCTCTTATTAGTAACAAACAACACGACACTAATAAGAAGTCTTTCGGAAATTCTTCTACTAACGTGAAATATATTTGGGTGCCCAAGAAGTCGATGAAGGCTAGCCCACAATCAAGACAAATTTGGGTGCCTAAGGCTTGCTTGATGGCACAAGTAGCTACGCTGAGGCCACAGCCTAAACAGCATAACGCAGCTACGCATACTGCCAGTATTCACTCGTTCTCAACGCTCATGAACACACCAAGACCCAAGAGCGTGCATGTAATTAATTGTAAATGGGTCCCAAAAAGGCCTCGTTTTCAAACCACGACACCGAGAAAGCTCTCTAGAGCCTCTCCGAAACCGAAGGCAAAGCCCATTCACTGCATTTGGCAGCCTAGGGCCTGTAATAAACCCCCCCGACCCCAATTTGTAAATTCATACCCACTTACTAACTGCAGTAGTCTCCTAGGAATACACAAACATTAACCACACTCACTGTCTTCGTTCACTTACTAACCACTAACTCACCATCTACCTCATGTTAATGTTGTAACGGGGACCACAACGGATTTATTCTGTCCATTACGATGTTAACACATGATTCTATATTCTCACAGAATCAGACGGCAAGAAGAAAAATGGCAGAAGCGACAGGTTCGGGCTCACAAGTAGGGATACTTACTGCAGGAATTGATGTGGACAGCCTACCTGTGGACGTGCCCCCGACTGAACGGCCAGTTGAGATGCAACACCTTCAGCAAATCCCGGTGCCAGACCCACCTACAGGGATCACGGAAAGAGTCCATGCAAATTCTCATTGGTTCAATGGCATGCCCGGTCCATTAGGAGAGGCCAAGTATATCTGGGAGTCTAAATGCGAGTATGACAGATCATGGGTGAGATTCCAATTTTTCTCCAAAGAGTTCGAGACTTTACAGAACACAGAAGATCTCCAGACCATATGGCAACGATCAGGGTTGGCGGAATATTTTGAAGCCCCACTACCTAAACCCGATCTCCTCCGATGTTACTATTTGGTCTCCACATTACAAGCTAATGAAGATAAGGACCAACCCGGATCATTTGTTCTCCCCTCATTGCTGGGCAACAACGAGCTGAAGAGGTTTGAACTTACTGTGGAGTTGGTAAGCGACGCTTTAAATATGCATGGCACGCATGTGCCCTCAGAAAAGGACGCTCTCGTTCCCACCAACATGAAGGACAGGAAACTAGTGAAGCTGAAAGACATGGCAGCACTCACCCCAAATGTGTCCATCCCTCTCCGAATGTGCATGCAACATTTCGCCTTCCCCGGCCAAGACCGATTCACGCAACCCCACAAGAAGATCTGGTTTGCTCTCTACTTGGCGGAAGCAGGTGCGTTACCTATTAAGCTACCAGTGTGGATTATAGATCAGTTGTATGAAGCAAACAAACGGGCTTCTAGGAAATTAGTGGTGAACGGATGCTGTGCGATCACACGCATTATTTACCGATGCCTAGCATATGATGTCCCCATTGAACGTGCCTTAACTTGGGCACAATTACAAATGTTTAAAAGGCTCAAGACATCCACACATCAGTCCAAGCGCATGAGGGGAGCGATCCCTTGTGTCCAGACAAGGGAAGTCCTGACTACTCCTGAGGCATCACCACTAAGAGAGGGCACTGTACCTCCCTTCACCATTAGGATACCCAGGTCGGAATCTGACACTACGCCACAACCTACCCCATCGGCTCCTCCTGTTACACCTGAATTCGAATTTGCTGCCACTGGAGAGGCTGAAGGATTGGACCCCCAGGATTTCGAAGCATTCCTACAAAGCACACAATTCTCTGATGTGGAGTTTTATTCAGAGGCAGAGGAGCAGGGCACATCCTCACGAAGAAGAAGAAAGTCTACAGACGGTAGACATGTCCATTGGAGTGACGCTCAGCAAAGTCAACAACACGGACACCCGGAAGAAGAAGGAGCATATGAAGAAGAGACCACTGAAGCCCCAGCATATACAGCAGAACTCCGAAGGCTGTATCAGATTATGGAAAGAGTGCGATCGCAGCAGTTACTCACTGAACAGAGCAGCAGAGTACTTATGACTCAGTTGTTGGAAGAAGCGGGAATTGACTCAGAGTACAGGGAAGGTCTCTTATTGATGGCAGAAACATATGGAGTTGTAGAAGCTGTGCGCACTGCCATTCAGAGGCCTTCAGTTCAATATGACCCACGAAGGTTCCAGACACGACCTCGCTCAGGTAAAAATATCCAAATCCCCGTTACAGTTGCAGAAGAGCCAACTACTACACCAACCCCCCAAACAGCTAGTCAACAGCACCCCGCCACCCATGAGGAGTCCACCGAACCACTACCGCCTACTCCCCCACCATCACCTCCTAGAACAGAGACAGTGGAAATCCCATCGACCACTCAACCCACTGACCCAACCTTCATCTTCCGTACTCCCATCTCTAGTGCCACCCTATTCTCTACCACTGATAACCCAATCTTCGAAGCAAACCCCAACACTACACAATCCGCTGAACCCCTCCTAGAGCCTGCCCTAGGGCAACCATCCCCAACGCCCTCAGCCACGGGTCATCCTGACCCTAGATCCACATTCATGGGCTTCCCTGCTACCACGCAACCCTTTCAGCCCTCCTCAAATTTACGACCTCAACCTCCGACATCCCTCTCTCCATTCCTACAATCCCTCCATGACCTCTTTGCTAGGGCTTTTCAACCAGGCTCTCAACCATTCCCGGTCTTTTCAGCTCCCCACCCCACTTCACATCTATTCACCACTTCCACACACACACCACCTACCATACCAATGTATATGGCAGGCCCCACACTAACACCCACTCCTGAAGGTATGGACATTTCACCACCCACGGCACCTCCACCCACGGTTTCACCTCCTCCCGTTCCCCCTCCACCAATTTCACCCACACACACAACTTCCGTAGACACATCATTCACTGTCTCCCTTCCCCAATTCCCATCCCATGCATCTCCCACGATAAACAACCCACACTCATCTATAGGAAATGCATTGGACACCATGTTGGCTTGTATATCAAATTTAAGAACAGACTACATTCAGCTCCAGCAACGAAACGAACGCCTGCAAGAGCACTCAGCGACACTACAGCACCGCCTTGCGGCACTAGAAGAGGAGAACGCTCGCCTCCACACACAGCTCCAAACCCTCCAAGAAGCCCATACTAGATTGGAGGTACAGCTACAGAACGTAGATCAGGAAGCAGTGCAGGTGGTAGAAGGTCACCTACGGACACAGCTGGAACGCAACTCAAAACTTCAGCGAAATATGGCGCTACTTAAACGCCATCTTGCGGCTGCTCAGGAAGAGAACAGACGTCTGCAAATACAAAATCAAGAGAACCTGGAGGCAGCTATTGAGAGCACACCGGGGGCACCCATCAGCCCATCCAAGTTTCAAGCAGTGACCCCCGATAATATCAAGATTATATTGGAAGATTATGCCATGCTGCTCGAAGCACATGATAAGCTATCGGAGGAGCTAGGACAACTGAAACAGGAACACCAACAAGGACCAACAGCTGCCCCTCCAACCACCCCCTCTGCGGCTTTGCTTCTCAACGCAGAGGCCATAAAAGATCTCCAGGAACAGGTAACTGAATTGCAAACACGCCTACTGCAATATGAGAGACCATCTTCCCCTCCGGAGGCTCCCACGGACGAAGAAGTTGTGCAAATTCCTGTGGAACAAACGTTTGATGAAGAATATGATCCGCAACCATTCCCAGGAGGCCAACAAACAGAAGAAGCGCAGGACACGTTCGAGGCACCACGGCCGCCATGGTTACGACAAGTGGAGGAAATAGGGACTTCGCATGAAGAGCGCACCGTAGTGCAAAATCAGGCCATGAGGGTCATAGAAGAGACTGTGTTACAATCAGCTTACTTCAAGAACTTGTCATCGAGACGCCTGATTCTCTCATCGGAACTCCAATACAGGCCGTATTTTATTATCTTGGCTGATTATAATGCAGAAATACAAAGAGTCACGGGTCAGATTCCTACTTTTGCGACCCAATTTCAACCCGAAGACCTTCCTCCAGAGGTGCGAAAAGGCAAGATTCGTCAACCAACATGGCGGCAGAAACTTTTAGAGACCTATCCAGAAATGCTACGCACATGGAACAACGCGCCGCTACACCTCCTGTACAACCCATGCTACGGTCCAGTCCCCCGCCGCAGGTCGTGGAAGGCATTCAATATCAAGGTACAGAACAATGCGCAATGCAAGGAATGGCTGAACTACCCGTACATCGCGCCACCACAAGGACCACCATCGGTAGCATATATGATGGGAACCATTCGCCACTGGATGCCGTGCTTGAAGCCCATGCCAGATGTAGCAGCGCAAATGATGCTTAAAATCTTAGATATGATGCAAGTAGTGCTGAAGACCTTTAGAAATGCAGCCGCACCACAGGTACGTCTTCCGGGGTTTAGCAATGGAAATTACGACTTGGTGTATGACATGAGCACCACCCCCAGTATCCGTGTGGCTTACGCTTGGCATGCACGCATCAAATACCTCCCCGCCTGCTACAAACAGACCTTCGAAGAAATGTTCAGATCAGGTTTCTGGGAGTATCACTCGGAGATTTTCGCACCAAAGCCGACACATCTGCTTCAACTGTTTGCTTGTGAACAAGCAATGTATTCAGAGTACTACACCACCCCGCAACCAGAGACCCCCGGTGCAATAAATTGGGAGGCATTGGAAGCCGATCTAGCAAGAGGCTTAAGGATAGGAGAACATGAACTGGCCACCAATGTCATCCAATATTACATCGACCACCCGCGAGAACAAAGGTCTGTCAGGGGCGACAGACACTAGGAAGGGGGGAGTGTTGGCACACAAAGCAACAGAGGAATCATGCACAATACGGCAACAAGGCCAGATCATTTTTCCCCATGGGTTATGTACAACTCAAGTGATTTTAATCACTACACAAACATTGTAAATCCTGTTTTTGGTAGAATAGACTCCATTTTGTGCAAGCCGAGGAGTCCTCGAGCTTGAGGAGTATTAGAAGTACCATCGTACCAAATTTCATAATTTTTAGACTTCGTATGAGCCCTCAAATAAGCCCTGGAACCTAATTTTTAACTAGGCCGGACACTAGGTCTGGACAGGGCCAAAGCTAGTCAAAAACTATAAAAAGAGCTAGAGAGCTCATTTTTGGGGTAGATTGTAATTGAAACAAACTTGTAAGAGTTTTTGAAAGTAATCTAAAGAACTCCATTGATTCTCCCTCTTTGTCTTGCCGTGTGTGCGCGTGCGTGTGTATGTGTGTGCATGCTTGTGTGCTTCTCACTCACGCACTTGTGCAGCCACTTGCTCGAGGTCTTCATACCATCCTCACGTCTTCCCGGATTGACATTAAAGGAGGTGCTACTCATCACTGAGCTACATATAGCATAGAAATGGAACCAGAATTTGATTACGAAGAAAGCTGCTTAAATACTATTCAAAACCAGAAGGAACAGCAACCAACAAAGATCTTAGCAATTGAAACTGCTAATGCAATACACAGGCAGGAGGAGAACAGGAGTAAGGTAGGGCCGGACCCAGATCTTTTTGAAGTTCCTGAACACTTTAAAAAATACGAAGTGGAGGAAAGAAAAGTGGCTATTCAAATGCCTCGACGAGAGGCACGAGACGGGAAGCATATGACAACAAGGAACAAACGAAAAAAATTGTTGTGACAGTTGAGGGAGGAGAAGAAAGATGCACATATATTGGTAAAGATGTGTCAGAACAAGAGGAAGAGGAACTCATATACCTTGGGAGTACCGAGATGTATTCGCATGGACCTATAAGGATCTCAAAGGGGTAGAACCCACTATTTGTTCCCATCGAATACCAATGACAGCAGATGCAAAACCCTCCAAACAACGTCCTTATACATACAATGAAGTCTACGCAGCAAAGATTAAGGAAGAAATAGACAAACTACTAGCGGCAGGATTCATATATGAGATAGAACATACCGAGTGGGTATCGCCACTAGTAGTAGTGCCTAAGAAAAATGGAAAATTGAGAGTGTGCATAAATTTGACGAAGGTGAATGCAGCCACTATACGTGATAGCTACCCACTACCCATCACGGACCATTTATTAGAGAGAGTAGCAGGTAAGGAGGTCTATAGTTTCCTAGATGGATTCTCCGGATACAATCAGGTAGCTATTGCGACTGAGGATCAACATAAGACAGCATTCACCACTGAATGGGGAGTGTATGCATTCAGAGTGATGCCCTTTGGACTCACTAATGCTCCAGCCACCTTCCAGAGATTGATGTGTCATGTTTTCAAGGAATTTATGAAAAAAAGCATGGAAGTATATGTAGATGACCTTTGCACGTACTCCAATCAAAGACCCGATCACATTCCCGAGTTGAGGAAGATATTCAACAAATGTAGACAGTACCGAGTCTGCTTAAACCCCGAGAAATGTGTCTTCATGGTAAGGCAAGGGAAAATTCTAGGACACATAGTTTCTAGAAATGGAATATCAACGGATGAGGACAAGATTAAAGTCATCTTAGATTTACCAAGACCCAAGAATGCAAAGGAAGTGCAAGCTTTTATGGGACATTGTGGATACTACCGTAGGTTCATTCACATGTATGCCATAATAGCAAAACCCTTGTATGGTCTCTTGACTCAATTTACTTGGACAGAAGAGTGCGAAAAGGCATTCACCGAGTTGAAAAAGAGACTTAGCACTGCCCCAATTCTGAAATCACCCAATTGGAGCAAGCCTTTTCATATTCATGTTGACGCTTCTAACTATGCCATTGGATGCATCTTAGCCCAGCCGGCTGATGAAGGCAAGCTTGATCATCCAATTGCTTATGCGAGTAGACAACTGAATCAAGCCGAAAGAAATTATACCACTATGGAACGAGAAGGCTTAGGAATGGTATACGCAGTGAAGAAATTCAGACATTATCTTTTAGCCAACAAGTTCAAATTCTTCATAGACCATCAAGCTTTGTTGTACTTAGTCAATAAGCCTTGTAACACGGGAAGGTTGGTACGATGGTTTCTACTACTAATGGAGTTTGACTTCGAAGTAATAGTGAAAAAGGGGAACACACATGTGAGAGCAGACCACCTTTCAAGGCTAACACACGGAGAGCCACCAAGTGGAGTGCCCGACGATCTACCAGATGCTTATTTGTTCAATCTAGAAGTTTGCCCAAAGTGGGCAGAGAAATTGATCCCTATACTCACCCATGGCCCTCAACACTCAATCAATAGGAATAGCAAAAAAGAAATTCCTCAATCGAGGAACTTACACATTGTGGTACTACAAGCAACCCAACGGAGTGTTACTCAGATGCGTTGATGAGGATGAACAAACGCAACTAATTGAGCAAGCGCATGTGAACAAATGGAGAACACACCAAGGGACTCATGGAACAATCCGAGAGCTGAAAAGATTAGGAGTGTATTGGCCTGACATGCCCAAGAATGTTCACGACCACGTAAGTAATTGTGCAGAATGCCAAGAGACGGTTCCCGAAGATCATATGTCTCTACCTTTTTTTACCATAGCACCCAATTGGAGTACAACTTTAGTGAAATTCTTAAAAACTCAAGAACATGAGTTAGGAACCAGCTTAGCAAGAAAGCGATCCTTAGAGGAAATGAGCAAGGACTACATTCTCATAGGAAAACAATTGTTCAAACGAGGGAAAGATAACCAACTCAGATTATGTGTGCATGAAGGAGAATATTTACCCATAATAGAAATGGCACATGCAGGTGCTGCAGGAGGTCATTTTTCGGCTGAAAGGACTGTTAAAATGATTCTCTTTGCGGGCTTGTGGTGGCCAACTCTACATATGGATGCTGAAACGTATGTACGAAGTTGTGAGACTTGTCAGAGAACTAAATACCCAATTCGGAGAGATGACATGCCATTAAGACCAATGATATGCGCTAGAGCCTTCACAAAATGGGGTATAGACTTCGTTGGACCTATCAATCCACCTGCCAAAGGATCACATGCGGAGTACATCATAGTAGCCACTGACTACTTAACTAAATGGGTAGAAGCGAAAGCCACTAGAAAGAATGATGCTCAAACTACCGCAAAATTTCTCTTTGAGCATATCTTCACCCGCTTTGGCTTGCCCATTGAGATTGTCAGCGATCGGGGAACGCATTTCATCAATGAGGTAATCGAGTCATTAATGAACGAGTTCTTAGTGATTCATAAAAGATCAGCACCATACCATCCCCAAGCCAATGGACAAGCTGAGAGCTCTAATAAAGTATTGTGCACGGTGTTGACTAAGCTTGTCAATAATGGAAGGTCTGATTGGGACAAACAATTGCATCATGCAATTTGGGCATTCCGAGTCGCATATAAAACGGCCATTGGAACTACACCTTTCAATTTAGTGTATGGGCAAAATGCAATTTTGCCAATTGACTTCTTAGTGACTACATTGAAAGTGGCCCAGCAATATGAATGGAACGGTCATGAATTATCCCAACAACTAGATCAAATTGAGAAGTTACATGAGACTCGATTGCAAGCAGTAGCAGGCATTTACGCTGCTAAACGGAGACAAAAGGCATATTATGATGCACATATAAAAGACAAGGGACTTAAAGAAGGAGACTTAGTCCTAGTGTACACCCTGAAACAACATGCCAAGAAGTTACAAAAACGCGGATACGGACCTTTGATCATAAATCGAATCTCTACTAGTGGTGCAGTCAATCTCGCCACGCTAGACGGAGACATTCTTCCCAACTACATCAGTGGATGTAGAGTAAGACGATTCATGGAGCCCTTGACTGATCAAATGCTAGCACGATTGGTAGGTGCTCAAAATAGGAAAAAGGAAGAAGAGCGAATTAGAGAGGAAGCTCGACAAGAAGCACTAGAGCGCATTAAGAAACGGAAAGAGTGGATCAGGCAAAGAGATGAACGCTATCTCCAAGGAGAAGAGCCCATCCCTATGGCAAATTACCAAGTCGAAAATCATGGTAAAACGGGTATGTGTAAAACGCAACCTTACCTAAAGCTAGGGATTGGCAAGATAGAGTACAAATTGATAGATGCATTGATAGACTCAGGAGCAGGACTTAGCTGCATGCGAAAGAGAATAGCAAAAGAGCTGCAATTAGAATTGAATTCCACAAAAGCCCGGTTAATAGGAGTTGGAGGTCACACCATAGAATGTATTGGAACCACGAATGTATCCCTCCACCTAGGAAATTCCTCAATGGAACAAAGAGTCCTAGTGTGTGAGGATGAAGATTTGATAGAAGACTTCATCCTAGGACACGACTGGATCATAGAGACTGAGGCGTGTATCCATCTAGCTCAAGGCTATATTTCGGCTAAGATAGGGCATAAGGAAATTTTCAGCTTACTTGAAGAGAAACCATGTATTCAAACAAATATAATACCAAGTTCAGGGGAAGTTCAGAGAACAACATTAGAAAGTATCAACAATGCTCACAAGTCAAAAACCAAACGCATAGACTGAAACCTCAATCCTAGCGACTTCAGCAAGAGAGTCGAAGTCATCCAATGCAGTTGAGGGAAAGCCAACTGTTAAGGAAACTTGCTCTCCTACACCTGCTCAAAACATCAAAAGATCGCACTATTGGAAACCAATAAGCAGACACTCAGATCAAGGTCCACCCAAATATAAGTGGGTACGCAGGGATCAAAAGCAGAGTCTCGAAACGTCCGCACCTACTCTTAAGAAGGAAACAGGAATCACCAAACCAGCTTCACATAAGTACATACAAGAGGAAACAGTGCAAGTATGGATCCCTAAGACTTTGCTCGAAGCTCAAAGATCGCGACTTCAGATATGGATTCCCAAAAAGCTCACATAAGCAGCTAAACAGGCTTTAAAGACAAAAGAAGAGGTACTACATCAGATAAGGCGAAAGACAACAACACATAAGAGTCATCCAGGAAACTGGAAAAGCAAAGCCAATTTCACTCGAACAATGGAGGAAGCAAACAGAACACAAGGAGCTGCAAGGATCAATGAACCGAAACGAACTCCCTTAGTGTTCACGAAAGGGATCTGGAAACCAAAGCAACCACGAGGAGCGGAGGATCGAAGAGATAAAGCTTCCCATTGCACTCATGAAGTTTTTAATGCACCTCAAGTAAGCATGATAGGGCCACCATACCAGGCCAAGCATTCGGCACAAGATGTACCTTATCAAACTAGTGGTGCACATTCTCCAAACAAGAGTAGATTTTAGCTTCATTTTAAATAGGAATGGACCTACTATGTATATAAATAAATGCTTCGGCTACTCTGACATTTACTTTCTTTCAGCAACAAAAACCAAATTGAAAAAATGTATGGTAAGAGATCTCACTTATGGATTAATGGGGAGACGGAGTGACGACGACAATAATCACTTCAATGCACTACATCATTGTATACAGTTATGTGACGCTAATGCACTTTTACGTACAAGTGCAGATGGCTTCTGAAGATTCTGAAGCAACCGTACAGGAGGAAGTGATGGATTTTCCTCCCCAGAGTATCACAAAGGCTAAGGGACACTGGTTCCGCGAAGACCAGCCTGCAGGGGACTATCTGTTCCTTGCAACAATTAAAATCATGGACACAGATCATCTGTTTCCAATAATGTCCCAGGATTTTCGAGTTCAACATACACTACCTTCTGTTGAGGAAACCATGAAGAAAGCAGGCATACATAAATAGTTTGAACTGCCAATCTATAAGCCTGATTTTCAACGATGCACTCAAGTCATGAATACACTACAGCCAGCACTACATGATCCTTTGGTACCAGAAGCTAGAGTAATGGATAAGACAGGCGAATGGGTGATTATTCAATTCACTCATGAATTAATCAAGGAAGCCTTTGGCTGGGAGAAGGATGGGGTCACAATAGTGAAAGAAGAAAGTAAAGGTGCAAAGACCCGAACCTTCGTCGACATCAACCGTGTGGACATAGAGGATGAGGTCCGATTGATCCACCAACACTTCTGTTTCCCGAATATGCACAAATACATGGCTCCACAAAAGATCATTGTGCAATTATTGTCCCATGCCATCAAGCAAATTGGGAATCAAATCAACTTGACTCCATATGTTCAAGAAAGATTGTTCGAGGCCAAGAAGCAATGGAAGAATAAAAAGTTCCTAAATGGCAGTGTGGCACTAACCATCCTGATCTATCATGCCTTAGGAATAAGGGAACATTTACAAGAGATGCCATCATCAACCGTCCTGGCTCAATATACCAAAGTTGCTACCGTTCCTAAGAAAAAGAAAGGAGCAAATATTGTGGAAGTGGCAGAAACGAGCTCTCAACCTAGAATGAGAGGTACCAAAAGATTCCGGGAAGCCAAGCTACATGATGAAGACACACCAACTACCAAGAGGATCCATGTACTTCCCAAAACTACTATTGAAGGAAGGAAAGAAATAACGGCAAAAGACTTGACAGATGCTCTGGAAGAGACCCATCGATATACAGAAGGACATATCAACTTACCAGTCCAGGGTCATCATTATCAGCAGTCAGAACAAGCAAGGGAAACAAAGAGCAAACTCACAAAAGTACATAGATATCGGGAAATAGGGCTAGATAACTCTAGTTCTGGATCAGACGGCCAAGAGGAGCCCAATACCTCGTTATTGGATGTAGATATTCAAAGCGAATCAAAAGATGACGGCCAATGGGAGGAATTAAATGAAGTAGACTATAACGAAGAGCAAAAAGACCTCAAGCAGGAGGATCACACAACGAAGGATGATCAAAGTACTAGGGGTAAGGAAGTAAAAATGAAAGGTCAGCATACTTTAAAACTTAATGAAAGTTCCAACATCCAAATCAAGGAGGCCACACCACCCCGAAAAATACGCATGAAGATACCAAAGAAGGAATGTCAAGAAACACAAAAGGAAGACGAAGAACCCTTTACACCCATGAGGGTTGTGGCAGAACCGTCTCCCATGGATGTTACATTTCAAGGGAGTGCCACTAAGGTTATTGATGTGGATGAAGACGAAGCAGAACCGCAAGTGCACTTACAAATCAGACAACCACACAATGAAACGATCCATAGCAAAAAAGGGAAAGATGTACAAACAGGAGAAACCCCAGATATACCAAAGACATGGCTGAATGTGGATATAGCTCAACTCAAACCTGTGGTGCAAGATATGATTCGAACAGCACTAGACACACAGCAATTAATGCTGGATGCTGATGAAGATTATGACCAAGCCATGCAGGACAAAATCGAACTTCAAAAATGGGGTAAGAATCTCTCTACTGAGCTAGAGACAGTAAAAGAACAGGTAGTAGAAAAAGAAACTGAACTGAAAGAAATCAAAAATAAATATAGCATGCTAGAGACAGAAAATGAGCAATTAAAAGCACAACTACAAGAAGTCACCAAAAAACTACAAGCAAATGAGGCTGAAAAGGCACGCATGACATCAAGAAGCAAAATTATGGAATCACAGATTAAAGTGTACATGGATGAAGCAGAGGCGTTAAGACAACGGAACAAAGAGCTTATGGCTGCTCTTTTAAGTGATCAACCAATCGAAGTGCAAGCCCAACCGGAACGAGACATCAAGGGATTAGAAATGAAAGTTATTATGTATGAAGATCAGCTCAAGAAGGAGCAAGATACAATTGCCGAATGGGAGAAAAGGTACATGGATGACACGGCTGCCTTGAGAGCCAAATGGAAGAAAGCTGAGAATGACTATCTGCGACAATGTAAAGAAGATACAGATCAGATGGACATTGTAGTACAAGAACTTCTGAAACAAAAGGATATGATTGCCAAGGCCACTGAAGAACTCAAACAGAAGAATGAATGTATTAAAGAACTTCAGGAACGGCTAGAACAAAAAGGAAAAGAGGGGACACCAGTAGTTCCAACTTCTGCAGAGGCTACTGTGGAGACTGAGGTATGTCCTCTATCTTTCCCCTCATATCATTCACCGGTAAAGGAGGAAAAGGAGGTTCACATTGAACCTAACACACGGGAAATTGCAGAACTGAGCAGACCAGAAAGGGCACTACTAGTGTCCCAACTTACGGTAGAATTTGAAGATCAGATCATCAGGATCATGAAAGAAGCTCAAATAGAAAATAAACAACTAGAACAAGTTTTGAAGCCCTTTAATGTACCATACGGACTACTTAAAGAACAAACTCGAAATTATATAAAGTCAGCAACGAATAAAGATCCAGACCACAACTTTCAATTCAAGCATGACACTTTCAATTACACTCAAGAGGAGTTCGAGAAGGCGGATCCGATATGGCGACGAAAGATTTTGGAGAAACATCCAACGCTGCGGGTACAGTGGGAAGCATCACCATATGCACTTCAAGTCAATCCATCTTTTTGTCCTGTACCCCGTAGACGATCTTGGACACAATTTTGGGAAGGACAGCGCCAAGGCAATATCAATAATCAGTGGCTCAACTACCCTTTACTACCTAGTCCGCCACATAATTATCTACCAACCGAAGAATACATGGTAAAGACAATGGAATTTTGGATTACCAGATATGCTACAGTGTCAGATTTAGCGGTAAAAATGACAAATAAAATTTTCAGCATGCTACTAACAGTGCTAAAAGTGTTCCAACATGCCAAATATACTTTTTTGAATTTCATTGGCATTACGCAAGGTTCAGAAGCCTTAATTTCTGATTTATCTACCATTCCCAGCCGACTTACTATTATGGCATATTATTCTCGCCTTATGTTTTTGCCATCGCAATATATGCAGACTTTTGAAGAAGCATTCTTTACAGGCTTCTTCGAAATTGATTCAGAGATTTTTGTTAAAACGACTTCAAATTTGAATGCAAGACTGGTGGCCTATGAAACAAGTTTCTTTGCTGATCATAGACAGGCGCCAGACGACGGAGTAAAGTCTCGACAATGGAAGGAATTCATGCTGTGTCACGCGAATTTGCTAAATCAAAGAGAGCAACAAGCCATACAAACATACACACGTCGCCACAAAAAGCCTGTCGAGGACGACAGAGTTCAGGAGGAGGGACGTGTGGAAGGGGAATCAAGCAAAAAGAGAAGAAGAAGAAGATCAAAGTCAAAAATAACTCAATAAAGAACAAAGCACAATGATATTTGAAGACATATCTCTGCAAGAAGCCCCGCAGGGGCGCATTACCCATCTCTGCACAGAGCCCCGCAGGGGCACGCATCAGGCAACAAGGCAAAACATCCAGGTCCTGCACGGTGGAAGAAAGCAAACAGGCTCAAGGCAATACAACAGGGTCAGATGTGTGCAACCAGGACAAATCAGAGGACCAAAAGTTAGAAAGGGGTAGAGGCTGAAAAGTTTAAGAGGGTGACTAAGAACAGCACATTCCTAGTCACTGGTGGCGTGCGTGGCAACCCAAATCAACAGGCAAGACAAATGCAGCAGGCTCTAGAGTAGTAGAGCTTGAATCAAGAACAGGCCATCAAAGCTGCATGTCTGTTTAATTACAGACAAAACTGACCAAGGGTAGCGTGCGGAGAAAAGAAGTAATCAGCTGACGAAAAGCTAAAGCCTGTCAAGGGACGACAGAGACGAAGAGGGGGAGAGTGTTGCAGAGCTAAAGGAAGCACAAAGCAGAGAAAAAGACGGGCCCCAAAATTTTTCCTATTTGGACATCATATTTTTGTATCATAATCATTCTTGTAATATATTTTCCGTTGTAAAGGCACTAGAGGAGTCCTCTAGATGCATACCCGTAGAAGATTAGAGATTTGCCCATGTAAAATAGGAGGAAATTAGTCTTTTAGTGAATAAAGTGCCGCTCTCTTGTGTGAAAGGACCATTTCTAGGGCACTAGTATATAAGTCACTTTGTGACTCTTTGTAAGAACTTTTTGCCATTGTGAAGAAGGAGCTCTACAGATTTTCGAGTTTGCCTCTTTCATGCTGATTTTGATCTTCATTTCGCTCTTGTATGTGTGTGTTATGCTTGAAATGCATGTGTAGGACTGTTGTCTACCCCTTCCCCTTGGTTTTGAGCTGCTGTAGTGCGTGTGCAAGTTAGAAGAAGTTGTGGCGCGGGTATTTGTGACTATCGTCATTCACTGTTTTTGCCATAACTTGAAGCAGAGTGGTCGGAATTGAGTGAAACCACTGCCGTTGGATGCGTCTCGTCGAGAGCTTCGAAACGAGTACCCTATTGCCTATATTCGGAGTTCTAGGCTGGAAGAAAACCTCAAAATACTAAAAACTGCTGTAAAAGGCTTGCGGCAAACACTATCAGTATTTCAGTGAGTGTGAGAGGTAGTAGTCTTTTCTCATGCATGCTAGCTAAAGCACTTCATTTTCCATCACGTGTGCACACGTCTTCATACACTTGGTACGTCGTTCCTTCGGATTGACAATTAGATGTGTGTTAAGTACCCACTATACGCACTTGTGTGGCAATTGAGGTACAGTCTCATTGGCACAAGTCCTTGAGTCTTCTTGGCTCAAGTACACACATATATACAAGCCGGGGAAAAAAAAACTCCTAAAGAGGGAAAAAAGTGCCCCGGTGGTCCTAAAGTGTTCACACATATCACTACCTAAATATATCAACAGTAGGTATACAAGCCGAAGCATAAGCTTGATGGAACAGTTGATAGGTATAAGGCTAGGCTTGTTGCAAAGGGTTATGCATAGGAAAGAGGCATTGATTTTGATGAAACCTTTGCTTCTACATGCCGAATGACTACTGTTCATAGCATCTGTGCACTTGCAGCTCATCATGGTTGGAATGTACATCAGTTGGACATTAAAGCTACATTTCTGAATAATGACTTGCATGAAGAAGTGTATGTTTTTCAGCCCCTTGGCTTTGTGCAAAAAGGGCACGAAAACAAGTGTGCAGGTTGAAGAAGACATTATATGGTTTAAAGCAAGCACCACATGCTTGGTATGGAAAGATACATGCCTATCTGATTGCACATGGTTTTGAGAACAATCCAATTGAAAGCACCTTATATGTTAAGCGTGCTAATGTTGTGGTTCTGATCATTGTTGTGTATGTTGATGACATACTGCTCATTCATCCTCATGACAAGCATATTGATGATTTTAAGGCTGATTTGCATGCCTCATTTGAGATGTCTGATTTGGGGCATTTGCATCATTATTTGGGCATTCAGTTTATGCGAGTTGATGGTGGAATGGCTTTGTGTCAAACAAAATATATTGACACATTATTGCAGCATTTTGGCCTTGATGACTCTAAACCTATTGCCATTCCTATGGAGACAGGTTTATGATTGAGTCTTCATGATGTTGGAGATGCATTTGATGCTATTCTCTATTAGCATGCTATTGGATGCTTGATTTACTGATGCATTACTCGACCAGATATTTAGTTTGTTGTCTCACATATGAGCAGGTTTGTGCATTGCCCAAGTGTCAAGCATTGGCATGTGGTTAAGTGCATATTTTGCTACTTGAGTGGTACCCGGCTACTTGGATTATTTTATCCCAAGGGGGGATCACTACCACTAGATTTACATGCTTTTTTTGAGTGATTGGGCTAGGTACTATGACACTCGTGTGTCTACTAGTGGGTTTTGCTTCACGCTTAGTAGCTCATGTAAATCTTGGTTGAGCTAGAAGCATCCTATTGTGGCCACTTCCAGTTGTGAGGATGAGTATAGGGAAGATTTCATAGCGTTTGTTGAGTGTATGTGGCTCAGACACCCTATGGTTGATTTGGGTGTTGGTCAATCTTCTTCCACCACCATCTTCACTGATAGTCAAAGCACGTTGGCAATTGCAAGGAACCCTATGTTCCATGCTCGCACTAAGCACATTGAGGTGCATTATCATTATGTGAGGGAGGGGTTCTCTACTAGAGAGATCAGCTTGGCATATGTGCCCATGTAGGAGAACATTGTAGACCTTTTCACAAAGGCTCTGCCTGGGGAGAAGTTTGAAGCTTTTCGCAAAGCTTTGGGCTTACTTCCTTTTGTGGATTGATTCCACATAGCTTGGCACTTCCTTATACATGAGTGCAAGCTCCTTGTTCACTGCATCACTCCCAAGGGGGATTTGTTGATATATTTAGGTAGTGATGTGTGTGAACACACTAGGACTGTTGGGGCACTTTTTCCCCTCTATAGGAGGTTTTTTCCTCCCAGCTTGTATATACTCCTATTGCCCTAATGGGTTACTTATCTTTGTACATTCTAGTGGTAATACATTCAGTATTTTGTGTTGTGCTCCAAGCTTCTTCTTCTTCCTTGTGTTGTTCATGTGCTTCTGCAGACCTCGAACTCCAACAGACGCATCCATCTATCGAGCTTTCCTCTTAGCCTCACATTCTCTTTTCTAATTTCTTCCATCTTCTTATCACTATCTACTTGGGTACATTTAATCTTCTCTAATTTCAATTGGAAGTTCTCGTTGATTTGACCTGCTTCATCAATAAGCCAGAAAATTATGTTTTGGACTTTCTTGATTTCTTACTCTCCTTTCTCAAGCATTCTCATCAATTCTTCCTCGTCTCGTTGGAACTCATCTTTGATTGTAAACTAAAAGTAGCATGTTATCACTAAATCCGAATTGATCTCGAAGACCTCTCTCTCTATTTCTTTACCCTTCCTAAAAATCTTCCCACTCCCAAGTCTTTCAATTTTCTTCCTCAAGTTTTTGTTTTCTCTTTTCAACTCTTTGTTTGTGTTTTCCATCAATGTCAATTGATCCTCCCATTTCCCTAAGACTTTCTTTATCTTAGTTTGATTTTTCTCTAACTTCTCCATCTTGATTCTTTCACTATCTCGCTCCTCATGTATCCGATTTACTTGACATTATAGACTTTCCATGAGTTCTGCTAAGACCTTATCTTGACATTCATTGGCCCTTTTGTCACCTGCATAGTCAAGGTCCTCATCTATCTTTAGACACTCATAGCTATTGGTCATGTTGATTGGATATGTCATCTTGGAGATGTCCTCCTTGAGGTCCGAATTGATTTAGGGACTTCTTTTCATACCTTTTTCACTTCATTATATCTTCCATTTTCAACCTCCACATAGAGAGTAGGGAGAGAAAAACTAGTTTCCTTCATTGGGACCTTATCACAAGAGACTTCCTTTACCTCGCATGCATTCTCACATAGAATGTTTTTTCTACAATCCACACATAGAGGAACAAAATACAAAGGATTCCACACTTGAGGAAAGATTTTGGCAATATGCCCAATCTCCTCACAACACCAACATCTTGCATAGTTTGAGATTGGGCCAAATCATGGACATCTATTCACATTATTTCTCATTGTTCGACCAAACTCAGTTCATCTTTCTGTCCATCCATAATTCGTCTACCTTGCTTCAATCATTTCAGAACCGTAGGCTTGCCTTTGTCCGACCATTTTTTTTAAGGACCAAAGCAAATTGTGGTCAAACTAGCATGCCACACAATTGGGGCACCAAGCACACTTGTAGCAATCTCTCGGAGATACACTAAGCCAACTTCCCTAATAGGATTTCCATATGAATTCGGTCTAACATCTTCACCAAGGCTCTTGAGAGAGAGCAACTTCATCGACACTTTCCAAAGCTTGGCATTGGACCAAGGAGGTAGGTTACCATAGGGTGGGCATTGAGGGGGGCCATTAGATATACTCAAGAATCCAACCTCAATGACCACGGCCCCATTATGAGGAGAATTCATTGTGATATTTGAGACATTTGTGGAAACACTAACTTCCAAGTTAGATGAGGCCGATGTATGATCATTGATGGTAATAGATGATCTTTGTGAGATGTCACTCTAGCACAATGATAAGTATCAATGTGAGGAGATCCACCTCATAGTTGTCAATCCAAGGAGACATGAGGGAGGTATGACGACTATGTGATAATGAGTACACAAGTACGTGAGTGAGAAGCACACTAACATGCATACACATACACACACATATACACGGTAAGGCAAAAAGATGGAACAATGGAGTCTTCAATTAGCCAAGAAATGAGTTTGCAATGCTCTCTGTTACTTCAATTCCCAACAATTCAACCTCAAAATTGAGCTCTCTAGCTCCTTTTAAAGTTTTTGACTAGGTTTGGTGATGTTCAAACCTAGTGTTTGATCGAGTTAAAAATTTGGTTTCTAAGCTAATTTGGGGGCTCAAATGAGCTCCAAAAATTATGAAAATTAGTACGTAGGTAGATCTACTACTCTTTAAGCTTGGGGACTCCATGGCTTTGACAAAATGGATCTTGATTTATTATGGAATTTACAATGTAGTGAAGTTATAAAAACCACTATTGGTTACACATTTGTTTTGGAAAAAGAAACTTGGACTATTCCTTGGATCTACATTGAATCCCTTGTCTGCTTGATCCTATTTGGCCTTCTCTCTACCCTTACTCCCTTTGACTCATCTATCTCATGCTTCCTTGCTATGTTAGTCTGCCTAGGCCTCCTTAACTACTGCCAACACCCCCCTTTCTCGCGTCTGTCATCCCTAACAGACCCTTGTGGTGGAGGGTGTGACATATACTATTGCACCACATCAATTGCTAAGGCATGTTCCTTTAGGCAAAGACCTCCTGCTAAGTCCATCATTAGATGATACTAATCTAAACCTGGAATGTCCAAATGGGGCATGCATAGCTAATCTATATGCATAGCATGTTCCACCGCAAATAGATGCAATTGATGTGTGGATCTAGGAATGAAGATTTCTTAGTGATATTCCAAGAACCCATTGGAGAACAACTCTTCAAATGTCTGCTTTTAACAAGAGGCATGTATTTAATTCTTACATGCTAAGCATAGATGATGTTAACTGATGGGGTTTTGCTCATGTCATATACAAGGTCGAAGTTGCCTTCATTAAACCCTATTGTAGAGATGTATGGTGCTTTGACATTTTGGAACATTTTGAACACCACTATCATAAGCTCGAAGATCTTCATACACATTTTGGCTACATGTTGGAAGTGAGGTAGGCCCTTAGGCTCATGTCATAGGTCCATGGTTCCATAGTTCCAGTCATGTACAACATTAATTCCAGCAATCTTCCATATTGACAAAACATGAACATACCACATCTTAATCATACAAATGATGAGATAAAGATAGAGAAAGAATAGACGACATGTGTAAGGTGTTATGTAAGCCAGCGCTTACTCATAGTATCATATATACCAATGTTCAATGTACAATGTGGGAGCAAAACTCTCAACCACTCTATGTGATGAGAAATAGATGTATGAGTGAATGTACAATGTAACAAACATATTTAGATGTGTGGGCAGTAATCTGAATATACATGAGATGTGTGACCTAATAGGTTATAGAAGAGTGAATATGAGTGACTGAAAGAGGAAGGATCAGTGTGAAACTGATACTCAACAAATCTACATCTAAACTTAGGCTATGGAAGACCCTAAGTTAGATACGTGTGTGAAAAGATCACATACTTATAAAGTAGCATAGAATGCTAACAAGATTGTTGCCAAAAATCCTCAAACTCATGTGAACACACCTTCTCAAACACCTCATAAAAATATGCATAAAGCATATAAGTACTGATTCTCTTGTACCTATGCTGAATAGGACTCCTTCTGATATGAACGCCACAGCCTCCATAAACTTCAAGTAGTACTTGTGTGCATAAAGAGAATATGTACCTGAATACTTAACATAAGATGTGAATCTTATGTTAATCACCATCTAATGTCTTTGAAGTAGCCCGACATCTTCTTGTAGAAGACAATCTTCAACCTAATATCTTCCTGTAGAAGATAATCTTCAAATACACCATGTAGATGGCCCCATCCAATGTCTTTGAAGTAGCCAGACATCTTCTTGTAGAAGATAATCTTCAACCTAACATCTTCTTGTAGAAGATGATCTTCAAATACATCATGTAGATGGGCGATCCTCACCATCAAGCTGCTAATAATCAAGTCTTCTTGCCATGAACAAGAGATGACCTCCTCTCCATGAGCTAGAGTGTGAGCACACCCTTCATCTTCTCCAAGAAGAATCATTAAGAAGAACTCCATAGCTGCTCCTCAACATGCTTCAAGTTAGCACCATGGTTGCCCCATGTGCTAGAAGAAACACCACCTCTATTGAGGTCCAAGCTTTAGAAAGCTTGTGTTGATCCTAGGTGAAGGATGAAATATAATGAGGCCAATACTCTCCTTATATAGTTGTGTGTACTCTTGAAAAGCACCCACAATAAAGCTAATAAAGCACATCCAATTCTACGATCGTAAAACACTCTGTGATCGTAAAAGAAAACGTTTGTGTTCATTCTCTCCGAAAAAAATCACGCCATTATGAAAAGCATATTAAAAAATCCTTGCGTTTTAACTTCACGCGATTGCGTCTCACGGGATTTGAACCCACGTCGGCTGGTTAAGAGGCTTACACCTTATCCATGATGCCCACACTCTTGTCTTGTAGAGGAAGTCTTATGGGGCTATATACTAGCTGTTACCCTGCGCGTTGTTTCTTGTAGGAGGATCGCTAAAAGATTGTACATATGCTATGAAGTCTGGTCAAAATGGACCAATTGCACATTGTTTTCCAACAATCCCCCCTGCAATGTCATATTGGTACAATCTGAATTGTATCTGCAAACTATCACAAACTGCAAACTATCACAAGCTTCAAGCTTGTACTGTCGTACTTCAGAACTTGTTCTTTAAAAGTCTTCTTCAAAACTGAATTCAACTTTCCTTCAAAAAACCTGAACTTGTTGAATATGAACCATAATACCTGAGAAAATATGCAAACTAGATATCCAATAGTGTACACATCAAGCAATCACTGATCAACAAACGTAGCATGAACTGTCTCTGCACCTGCTATCTCCTGTCTTCAAAAACCTGAAAACATACACTAGGATCCACATATTTGCATTTACCTTCCAAAAAGGTTTCTCAACGTACTTTTGCTGCATCATGTAAATACACTAAACAAAATCAGGAACTAAATCCTGGAACCTGTGACTGTCAACTCACAACTTAGTGTATTATGAACACTGCTAGTTCATCTCTGACTGTACTCTAGTCAAATCAACTCAACTCAATTGAAATCAACTGAAATCAGCTGAATATATGAGTAAAGATCTATGATGTCATCATGTCTTCATCCTTTAAATCCTTCATACCTCTTTCCTTCAGAACCTGGTATAAACATATATGTGCGCACTTCTGAAATATACCTTTCTGAAATATCAAGCTTCTCTTCAATAGAACTCTGGAACCTTCTCCTGAACAGGAACATCCTAACAGGAACTTTCTCCAAACATTCTTTTTCTTCCTTCTTCTTACAAAGCTGGAACATAAAGAGAACCTGAAAAAGGAAATATAGGAATACCTGAAATAGGAATACCTGTAGGTATGAATCTGCATTCTTTCACATATGGCTTGAAAATAAGTCTTCATGTTTCATCACCCCCCTGGATGATTTAACACTAGTATCCAGTATTCTTCAAATGTATCAGACTTTATGAAATTTGGAACGTCTTCCTTCATAAATCTGATGTTCAGTGATCAATACCTGTATCTGAAACAAAATCTTTGGACCCTTTTTATTAGCACTGTACACATGCCAATAGCTTTCCATGTCATTCCTCAGCTTTCCAAATTGTAGAATAAGGTTAGCTGATCCTAACATAACAAAACCTTGCTGAAAGCATTTTAGGATTCATAACCTTCTGCAACATAACAAGTATTTCTATCTCTCTGTAACACAAATCTGATAGAACCTGAATTTTTGACTTAGTTCTTCCAATGTTAAGAACTTTCTCAAACAAAGGATAGACAACTGAATCATAAATATTCAAGATCGTATAAGATCATATGGGATCATCCAAGATCAATGATCTCTCCTGAGTAGAATCTGCTCTTATCAAACCTTCATGATTGAATGTTTGATTTATTACCTGAATGTCCCCAAGTGTCCATGCTTCTCAAAAAGTTATAAAACTTTTCTTCAAACAAATCCTTCAAGGACTGTGCAATTCCTACTTGAAACATAAGTGGACAAACTTCTCACCTTGAGAACTCCAAAAGCTGCAAGTTGATACTTCATAACTTTCATATTTTACCTGGGTGAAATGTGATAGTACCTGCTTGATTTTCTTTTGGCTAACTCCACTTCTTAATCAAGTGATAGGATCTGATGGAACACCTTTTTGAATACAAACATGTATCCAAAAGTCTAGACAATCATAAAAAGTAGATTCTTCAACTGACTGGTACATCAACAAGTCTGAATTTTTTGAAGTTTTTGAAAATACTGAATATGAGGTAAGCTTTTCCAAACATAAAACCTCAACCCAAGTCTTCAACATCTACTACAAAAAACTCTTTTACCTTAAGAGTTAGATAAAGAAGAAATATACTTCTCTGCAACTTGTCATATACCAAGTAGCTCTGTATTGACACTCCAAGAATTCTTTGAGGGAACATATAAGCTACCCGCTTAAAAAGCTTCAACATAACTCATACACATATGAGTGCTTTTGTTTCTCTCAATGCAGTTCTTTGTCAAATCTACTAAATCATGACCAAGTGTAATGCAAAACAAGAAACTGCTTCTTCTTTAAACAAGATGTTCTCGTAGACTTGTCTTTGGATGTAGAGGATAAAATAGGAAAAGTATATGGAAACTATATGAGAAAAGGAAGCCTTACTTTTCTTTTGGAAATGATGGTCTTTCTTCTTCTGCATCTTTCTTCCACCTGATGATGTCAACATTTTCAAACTTCTCTTCCATACCTTTTGTTCTCTTCATTTTGAAGTAGCAAACACTCTTGACTTCTTCAAATGAACTTTTCTCTTCCTCTAGTGCTAAGAGTAAGAGATAAAACAAACATGGTATACAAATGGAAGTGAATATAGAAACATGTTTTATCATCTCCTCATATCTCTGAATAAAAATTCTGCTTCAAATGTCTGAAACGACTAAATTCACCAATCTTTTGTCTGAATGATGAATTACTCTTCTAGAGTTACCTTCTCTAGATACATTTGTACCTTGATATCCAATCAACTTACAACAGAAAATTGGCTGAACATAAAACTCATCCCATCTTCACATTTGTCTTCTTAGATGAACTTTCTTGCCATGAAAGAGATCTCTCAAAACTCTCTAGAAAAACCTCTAGATACCTGTTTTGATGTAGCCTTTAACTTTCAAATGATGAAAGCATATAAAAGCATTCCTTGAATTTCTTCAAATCTCTTCATAACTGCTCTTCTAAGATATGACCTGCAAATGATAATCTGATAGTAGAAACTGATACCTGTGATTTGATGTTGATCTGATTCCTTCATCTTCTCTAAACCATTGTTCTTCCTTGAATTTGAAGTAGTCTTCTCTTCATCAAGTCTGGATCTTCAAACAATACTTTTGTGAAGTATTTGCATACTCTTCCAAAAATATTCGGTTGCTAACAGATCATCAACTTCATACTCCACACTGATGAATACACATGTAACTGAATTGTCTAATTCTCAAATCTCTACTCATCTAGATTAAGTGTGTATGTCAAATGTCAAATATTAGAGATGCTTTCAAATCATATGTTATAAATCTGGAATTCTGGGAACCTAGGATTATGAATGAGCCTTAATTCATTGATGCCAAAGATCTAAAGTTCTGTAACCAAAACCTTAGTGCTTTGATACCAAATGTTGGAAGTGAGGTAGACCCTTAGGCTCATGTCACAGGTCCATGGTTCCATAGTTCCAGTCATGTACAACATTAATTCCAGCAATCTTCCATATTGACAAAACATGAACATACCACATCTTAATCATACAAATAATGAGATAAAGATAGAGAAAGAATAGATGACATGTGTAAGGTGTTATGTAAGCCAACGCTTACTCATAGTATCATATATACCAATGTTCAATGTACAATGTGGGAGTAAAACTCTCAACCACTCTATGTGATGAGAAATAGATGTATGAGTGAATGTACAATGTAACAAACATATTCAGATGTGTGGGCAGTAATCTGAATATACATGAGATGTGTGACCTAATAGGTTATAGAAGAGTGAATATGAGTGACTGAAAGAGGAAGGATCAGTGTGAAACTGATACTCAACAAACCTACATCTAAACTTAGGCTATGGAAGACCCTAAGTTAGATACGTGTGTGAAAAGATCACATACTTATAAAGTAGCATAGAATGCTAACAAGATTGTTGCCAAAAATCCTCAAACTCATGTGAACACACCTTCTCAAACACCTCATAAAAATATGCATAAAGCATATAAGTATTGATTCTCTTGTACCTATGCCAAATAGGACTCCTTCTGATATGAACGCCACAGCCTCCATAAACTTCAACTAGTACCTGTGTGCATAAAGAGAATATGTACCTGAATACTTAACATAAGATGTGAATCTTATGTTAATCACCATCTAATGTCTTTGAAGTAGCCCGACATCTTCTTGTAGAAGACAATCTTCAACCTAATATCTTCTTGTAGAAGATAATCTTCAAATACACCATGTAGATGGCCCCATCCAATGTCTTTGAAGTAGCCAGACATCTTCTTGTAGAAGATAATCTTCAACCTAACATCTTCTTGTAGAAGATGATCTTCAAATACATCATGTAGATGGGCGATCCTCACCATCAAGCTGCTAATAATCAAGCCTTCTTGCCATGAACAAGAGATGACCTCCTCTCCATGAGCTAGAGTGTGAGCACACCCTTCATCTTCTCCAAGAAGAATCATTAAGAAGAACTCCATAGCTGCTCCTCAACATGCTTCAAGTTAGCACCATGGCTGCCCCATGTGCTAGAAGAAACACCACCTCTATTGAGGCCCAAGCTTTAGAAAGCTTGTGTTGATCCTAGGTGAAGAATGAAATATAATGAGGCCAATACTCTCCTTATATAGTTGTGTGTACTCTTGAAAAGCACCCACAATAAAGCTAATAAAGCACATCCAATTCTACGATCGTAAAACGCTCTGTGATCGTAAAAGAAAACGTCCGTGTTCATTCTCTCCGAAAAAATCAGGCCATTAAGAAAAGCATATTAAAAATTCCTTGCGTTTTAACTTCTTCACGCGATCGCGTCTCACGGGATTTGAACCCACGTCGGCTGGTTATGAGGCTTACACCTTATCCATGATGCCCACGCTCTTGTCTTGTAGTGGAAGTCTTACGAGGCTAAAAGGTAGTTGTAACACTGCGCGTTGTTTCTTCTAGGAGGATCGCTAAAAGATTGTACATATGCTATGAAGTCTGGTCAAAATGGACCAATTGCACAATGTTTTCCAACACTACAACGTCTACGAAACTCTTTAATCTCAATTTCCACTGGCATATCATAGAGACTATATATGCAAACGTGGGTGGCCCTCTTGGTGGAGCAAAGTAGGGGTAATTGATCCAGTGTGAACACCCTTTTCCATTGCATACTTTGATAGCAAACTCGGTTCATAGTGATTGACGAGGGATTAGACAATAACATGGATCGTACTTGATATGCAAAGAAGCACTGGACCAGGTTCTCATCATCTCTAGGTATGTCTCAAGTAACCTGGCCCACTAGTTTGGTTGGAAAAGTGTCCCTCTTTTGGCTCTCTCTTGGAGGTCACTAGGTTGAAATTGCTTTGCAAAAGTAGGTTCCTCTCTAGTGACCCTTTTGACTTTTGCATTACTTTCATATAGAAGAACAAACTAAGGCATATACTGCATTTGAGAAGTGGTGATGAGCCTTTGGTGGGAGAAGTTATGCAAGTATTCATATTTAAGAATTGTTTCTTCTAGGTTTGATAGGGATTGAATCTGGATTGTGACGCGGTCACCATGTGTTCACCCTATCTCTTCCACTTGCTTTAACCATTGGGATACATGTTCCTCATAGGTATCCTCTCCTTCTTTAGTTATTATGGCCCCTAGTACTAGTTGTGGTTCGTAGGAATCATCAAAAGTTTCCTCCATCGGGATCTCTACTAACTCTTCTGGTTTAGGTTCTACTAGTGGGGATGGTCTCGTTCATAGTGTAATAGTTTTGTTGCAACTCCTCAATTTGTTTGTGGAGATTTTCAATCTCTTGTGTGTTTGGTGGCAGAGGGATGGCTTCAAACACCTTAGTGCTAGTTTTGGCGTGCTTCTTCTTTAGCTCATCCAGTTCCACCTCTAGCTTGTCATATGATTCCAAGAAATTTGCATGTTCCTCTAATAATATGTGGATGTTGTCAAAAGGAACAGCTTGAAACTTTGTTGGGCTAATGATTGCTCATAGGGTGCCTTCCATAGTTGCCTCCAAATTATCTTGATTTTTTTGTTGGAGATGCTTGTTATCTTTTTGTGTGGCTGACATGTGCCACCTAAGTAAGCCCATATTCCTTTGTAACTTAGCATTTCATTGCATTTGATGATCCAACATGAATTTCATATTTCTCATGACCATTTTGCATTCTTGAATCTAGTTCATTGTGAGCCTATTGGACGGTGTTGTACTGTGCTTGTAAGTTGCAGTTGTCTACCTCTAGAGTAGTCACTCTAACTTGTAAGCATTGTGATTTCTTGAGGAGAATGGCGTTTCCTTCTTCTAACCATCAATAGTCGTGCCTTGATTGTGTGGCACATTTAATCATAGTATCAATGGTATTATCTATAGACATGGATGCAATGTTTATAGAGGAAAATGTAGGGGGAAGGGAGGTGGGAATGCCATGAAGTACAAAGAACACTCTTCTTGATGTTATTGGACCTCTCTGGAGAGAAATATTCATGAAAGTACTCCAAAATGGCTCCAAAACTTGAGCTTGAGCCTCTTCTTGAATTCATCGTTCTTCCTCTTTGCATTTTTTTTGTTGTGTTGAGTATACTTAACATTCCTTTTGTCAAGGTTGTCTGCTATAGTTTCACTTTGCATCCACTAATGTAACTAGGTAGTATATCGCCCTCTAGAGTGGCAAGTTAGATAGCTCCACTCATTGAGATTCTATTCATTATCATTTGCCCATAGCCATGCTTTTCTAGTTTCTTAGCATGTTTCTTTAATGTATATGTTGGAGGATAAACACTCCTATGTGCACAACAAAAGCAAATGAACCCTCCTAGGATCCTGAAATTTTTCAGACATAGGTTCTGTATTTTCTGAGTTTCTCTGAGTATATGCAGAGAATGAAAACGAAATTTTGCAGGCATAAACTAGACTTTAAGAGCTTTCAAATGAGAGTAAATTCACTCCATTTGGATACTAGATGATGCCTCAACCAGCTGCAACAAAATAGATAACTTGATCTCTTCACAGAGTATGAGCTAACTGGACAGACACTGTTCTGGAAATTTCTCTGCACATGTGCAGGCACTGAACCTGAGACTTATACCAGACAAAGTAGAACTTATAAGCTTTCCAACAAGACAAAAATCATTGCAAATGGATTCCGGATGAAGGAGAAACAACAATTACAAGACCGGGGGGTCTGCCAAAAACATCTAGATAGATAGAGTGTGTAAAAGTGAAATTTCTGCAAAATATGCAGAGAACAGCTAGTAGGGGGTGTGCTTAAGCAAGGGGGCAGCTTGGGCACGTATTTCCACGACTCTAAGTCATAATACAACTCATTAGAGGTTTTAAAGACCTCATACTAACCTCTTTAACCAATCAAAAGCATATACATGTCAAAAGTGAGGTCCAATCACATCAAGAGGTGAGCTAAATCTTCTCTAATCAAATTCTCTCCATTATGGGCATGATTTGATGCCTCCAACTCGTGGAAATCAGCCTCCTTTGATTGTGGATGATGTGGAAGGTTCAATTTGGGGCATGTTCCCACACTCTTGAGCTTGAAAAACTTTCAACAGTATACACCAAGACTAGATCTCCTGCTTTCTAGCCCTTATATTTATGTGTGCATCAAAGCAATCTTTTTTCCTTTTCTTGGCCACATATATCCCAATAGCTACTCTCAATCGAATTCTAACTGCTCTAATTCAAAGATCTTAGAGGATAATTTGTTGTCCATCCATTGATACTATGGTGCTTACCTTCAAAGTTGGTATCAAGAAGTCGAAGGGAAATAATGCATTTTGACCATGTATCATATGAAAGGGAGTGGTGTTGAGTACCATTTTATAGGCCACTCGATAAGCCTAAACTGTTGGTGTTAGACGTCTGCGGAAGCATGCGAATAGCACAAGGAAGAAGAAGAAGCTTGGAGCACAACACACAAGACTGAATGTATTACTAGATAATGTACAAAGATAAGTAGCCCATTAGGGCAATAGGCGTATATACAAGCCGGGGGAAAAAAAACCTCCTAAAGAGGGAAAAAAGTGCCCCGGCGGTCCTAGTGTGTTCACACACATCACTACCTAAATATATCAACAAATCCCCCGTGGGAGTGATGCGGTGAACAAGGAGTTGGCACTCATGTATAAGGAAGTGCCAAGCTATGTGGAAATCACTCCACAAAAGGAAGTAAGCCCAAAGCTTTGCGGAAAGCTTCAAACTTCTCCCTAGGCAGAGCCTTCGTGAAAAGGTCTGCAATGTTCTCCTATGTGGGCACATATGCCAAGTTGATCTCCCCAGCAGAGAACCTCTCCCTGACATAGTGATAATGCACCTCAATGTGCTTAGTGCGAGCATGGAACACAGGGTTCCTCGCAACTGCCAATGCGCTCTGACTGTCAGTGAAGATGGTGGTGGCAGAAGACTGGCCAACACCCAAATCAGCCATAAGGCGTCTGAGCCACACACACTCAACAGTCGCTGTGAAAGTTGCCCTATACTCAACCTCACAACTGGAAGTGGCCACAGTAGGCTTCTTCTTGCTCAACCAAGATATACATGAGCTACCAAGCATGAAGCAAAAACCACTGGTGGACACACGAGTGTCATAGCAACCAGCCCAATCTGAGTCAGAAAAAGCATGCAAATATGGCGGTAGTGATCCCCCCTTGGGATAAAACAACCCAAGTAGCCGAGTACCACTCAAGTAGCGAAAGATGGGCTTAACCGCCTTCCAATGCGTGACTCCTGGGCAATGCATAAACCTACTCATCTGTGAGACAGCAAACTGAATATCTGGGCGAGTAATGCATAAGTAAATCAAGCATCCAACAGCCTACTGATAGAGAACAGCATCAAATGCATCGCCAGCATCATGAAGACTCAATCGTAAACCTGTCTCCATAAGAGTGGCAATAGGCTTACAGTCTTCACGGCCAAAACACTGCAATAATGTGTCAATATATTTCGTTTGACACAAAGCCATTCCACCATGAACGTGCATAAACTGAATGCCCAAATAGTGATGCAAATGCCCCAAATCAGACATCTCAAATGAGGCATGCAAATCAGCCTTGAAATCAGCAATATGCTTCTCAATAGGATCAGTTAGCAGCATGTCGTCAACAGACAACAATGATCAGAAGCACATCATTAGCACGCTTAACATATAAGGTGCTTTCAGTTGGACTGTTCTCAAAACCATGTGCAATCAGATAGGCATGTATCTTCTCATACCAAGCACGTGGTGCTTGCTTTAAACCATATAACGCCTTCTTTAACCTGCACACTTGGTTTTCATGCCCTTTCTGCACAAAGCCACGGGGCTGAAAAACATACACTTCTTCATGCAAGTCACCATTCAGAAATGTTGTTTTAATGTCCAACTGATGTACATTCCAACCATGATGGGCTGCAAGTGCACAAATGCTCCGAACAGTAGTCATACGGCATGTAGGTGCAAAGGTCTCATCAAAATCAATGCCTTTTTCCTGTGCATAACCCTTTGCAACAAGCCTAGCCTTATACCTATCAACTGTACCATCAGGTTTACGCTTTAGCTTGTATACCCACTTAGTGCCAATGGCCTTCTTGCCAGGAGGCAAGTCACATAAAGACCATGTACCATTCTTCATTATAGCATCATATTCAGATTGCATAGCAGCCATCCAATTTTCTGAATTCTATGCTTCATCAAAAGAAACAGGCTCATTCTCCTCACAGAGACTAGATGCAGCCATAGCATAGCAATCTGATGCAAAGGAGGCACTATGAGAGCTTGAATGAGTATGATATGACAAAGGTGCATCTAATTTGCTGTCACGCAAAGTCTACACCAGCCATTTTCGCATAGTTTTTGCCTGCTCAATATCAGCTCTCTCATCAGCAAGTGCATCATGTAAATTTGCATCAGAAATGGAATGATCTACATCATCATATGAAACCTGCAAAGGCTGAGAAGTTGCCTCATTAGGACCAGCACTAGACTATCCACCTGTAAAAAGAGGCATCAAAGTATCATACATGTCTTTGGAGCTAACAGATGTCTCCTTAGTACATGAAAGCAATGGCTGAATAGCATCTTCCACAAATACAATATCACGGCTAACCAGAATGTGTTTAGTTTGTGGATGATACAGGCGATAGCCTTTACTTTCAGAATTGTATCCAACAAAAATACATTTAACTCCTTTATCATCCAATTTTCTGCGATGTTGTTTAGGCACTAATGCATATGCCAAACAACCAAAAACACGCAGATGAGCAACAGATGGCTTGCGGTCATGCCAGGGTCTATCACTATAGAGGGTGGCATGTCATGCCTTTGGTATATCACGATAGATGGGGGTTTATTGCAATAGATGGGTTTGTCATGACATATGGGTAGTCTATCATGATAGATGGGGTGTCCATCGTAGTGGTTTGTTGCAATAGAGGTTGGTCTAATACAACAAATGGGGTTTGATGAGATAGATCTGGTCTATCGTGACTCCAACCTATCATAATAGAGCAAAAATCTTAGGGATTTTTATGATGCATCTAGTGTGTTGTGAAGGCATTGGGGAGATCTTTGCTATGGTGTAGATGCAAACACAAGATCATAACTTTCTTGATCTATCGTGATAGATTGAGGTAGTCACCTTGAATCTCAAAAAAGCTTTATCATACCTATCTATAGCCCTGGGGACGATGATGATGTTGTAACCTGCAAGGAATCACTAAAGACACATAAAATAATGATACATGCAAGCTCTCTCTCTCTCTCTATCTCTCTCTCTCTCTCTCTCTCTCTCTCTCTCTCTCTCTCTCTCTCGCAAGTGCAAATGAGGGAAATGAGGGGGAAGGTGTAGATATGTCTAAAACTAAGATTTCTTGGTGAAAATGAAGGTGAGTGGCTATGGTGGATGGAGGTGATGGAGATGATGATGATGATGGAGACAAAATGATGCTAAAATTAACAAAAAAAATAAAAAGTTACCTACCAAAGCTTCCAATGTCAATACTCTATGCTCTTACCATCACACGCTCGTCCTTGAGCTATGCTCCCCTCGACAATGGTGCCAAATTTGGTGTCACTCTAGGACAATGGTGAACACCAACGTGGAGGAGATCCACCTCGTCATTGTCAATCTTTGGAGATGCAAGGATGATATGACAATCATGAGCTAGTGATGTGAATGAAAATGAAGATGAGAAGCACACAAGATGCACATAGAAGGAAGAGGCAAAGAGTAAGAGCAATGTAAGTTGTATTGATATCAAAAGTTCTCAATCATTACACAAATTCAAATTGAAAATTTGTATTTGGATTCTACCTAAGATCCTCAAGATCTAGGACTCCTCAACTTGCAAAAAATGAAGCATATGTTTACAAAATTGGGCTTTTGGGTTTTTGTATATACAAGGGTAGTGATAAAACTCACTGTTTTGAACTTGAATTGTGTGAATTGTTAATATTTACCTTCATATCCAATTTGTACACATTGATTTTCATGCTTCCTTGAGTCTTCCCTTACAAATTTGCAAGAGATATTTTAGAGTAATTTTTTCTACTTTTCTAGGACTTTTCAAATAAAAAAGGATTTGTTTCGAGGGAACTACTATAAAAAGCCAAAACCCTCATTTGTAAAGACTTTTTGTCAAGCGAAGTAGTGAGATCTTTCTTTTTCCAAACTCGTATCTTGACTTTTTCTTAAATTTTTATTAGATGTATTGCTTGTTTTGGGTGTGTGACATACTTTTTAAGCTTGCTGAAGTTTTATCTAACATATTTGCATAATTTTGAAGCTCCGTTGCATGAATTTACAACTTGTTTAGAAGATTGGAGCGATTGAAGGAAGGTTTTTCATGGGGTTGTGAGCTCTATATAGTGCTCTTAAGCCCCTTCTTTTACATTTTCATCTTTCTATTTTGTAGGGCTCATCAATACTTGAAAGTGAACCATAGAATGCCCTAAACGGATCAATAACAAGAGATATATGATCATTTTTTTTATTTTATCTTGTGTTCTTATCAGATAAGGAATTGCTATTCCTATCGAAAGTGACATTCTTATTAGAAGTGCCATTCCTATCAGAAGTTCCATTTTTATCAAAAGTGAAATTTCTTATTGGAAGTGTCATTCTCATAAGATAAGGGAGTGCTATTCTTATCAGACGCGCTATTCTTATTGGAAATACTATTTCTATACTATAAGAAGTTTCATTCTTCTCTAAAAAGGAATGCTTGTTCTTATTGGAGAAGGAAGTTCTAATCATAGCTTGGAGGAGTTTGTTTAAGTAGTGTGGACTTGAACGTGTTGATCACTTATCATGGAAGGATTCCCAAAATATATCATGAAAGGAATGACCGGAAAGCATCGGACTTGATGGAACTTGGGTAGACAAATGTGCCGAGAATCTCTTTGAAAGCTAATGTGGGATAGTACATCGGCTACTCAGCTTGATGCCCATCCATCCCCATCTGCTTAATACCTCTTTACTCTCAGTTTGGGTTTACTCTCTGAGAATCAATGATTTGAAAGTGTTACACTTATACACTAAGCACTACAATGACAAGCACTATAGTCATGACACTTTTCTCTTTCATGGTAGTGGAGTCTTTTAGTTAGAATTTTCTTGACTCACCAAAAGTACATGGTGATGTGCTATAATGTAAGCCCCTATTAACACACTTGAGCTAACCTCAACACTCCCCTTCAAGCTCGGGTGAGTTAGTCTACATTGATCTCCTTGATGTTGAAGTTGGCTTCTAACTTCTCCAACTTGCTTGCATCCATGAACTTGGTCATAATCTCAACCATCTACTCCTTAGTAGATGGTTGAGTATCTTCCACATAGCTAGGGTAGATGATGAGGTATTTCCTAGAAATTTGCTTTGCATGTGCCATTATCTCATGTGCTAAAGTGTTAAAATGAGTAAGGCCTCTACTATTTATGAGCTTCACTTAAAATGAGGCCCATTCACATTCAAATGCAAAAAAAGTGATTTTAAATCACATTAAGATAATAAAATTGCGTCAAAAGAAAGTTAAGCAATGCACAATGGAAGACCATGGCAGAAAAGTTTCACTAACACATAAAATTAATCAAAATGGCAATGATGAATAGAATCATCATATGATGGAATTCGGATAAGTTTTTCCCAAGAAAAACCCTCACAAACTCTTTTTGCATACCAATGGGCATGATACAATGGTTTCGGTAATAACTTCCACTTCTCACTCGCAATTCCATGTTCTATTCATGACTCAAATTCTTGTTCCATCATGTATTTTCTAGAGAATGTGATTGCAGTGGACCACCACTTTGATAGATGCTCTAAAAGTAAACAACTCTAGCTCTATAATGAGGATTCGTACTAAAAATCTCGAGTAAGAAAAATACTCCATGTGCAAGAAAAATGAATGTGATTAATTCAACAAGATGCACATAAAAATTTAATGCATATTTAAAATGTAATTTAATGCATATTTAATGATGCTCTCTCCCCATGTTAGAATGAAGAATTATGTAAACCCTTTCAAATTTGCTTGGAATGATTATAGATGCATATTGTTAGTGTAAGCAAGGCCCATCAAACTTACCAAGTTTTCTGAAGACGATCACACCGTCTTCCACTCATTAATGAGATGAAACTAATTGTCTTCCACTCATTAATGAGATGAAACTAATTGTCATAGATCTTTCCAAAGTTCCTATTTTACATCATTTTGACTATGCATATCTCATTTAGAGAAATGTATTGCCTTCTTCTCAATCATTTATACTTACCATAAAATCTCTTGAGATTAAGCAAACTTCTAAATAACTAAACATACATTAGCACCATGGCAACCAAATGAATCAAGACTATCTTCCAATTATTGAATTGCTTCGATAGACACCTCTAGTGGCTTCAAATGGAGATTCAAAAGACTATGAAAGGTCCTTAACAAAGGCATGCAAAGTGCACAAGTGGACATTGACCTATCTCCCATTCCCTGCTATTGGATGCATTTGTGTCATCAAACTCTTTAGCTTCATGAATTATAATCAGACTTATCACACACTTAAATTTTCTATTAGATGGTTTGTAGCTTTGTGTACAATATGGATAAGGATAAAGAGCATATGCACTTTTGTTGGAAAATCAAGCAACAGCCTTAGGATCCATTGATCAATTTGAGCAAAAGACAAGTGGCAAATAAAGGACAAAACCAAAGCTACAATTTTCAACCACCAATCAACTCCAAAGCCATTCTCTCAATTATCTCATCCATTCATAACTAAAAGTAAATAAACAAAAGGGCATCTTTCTAGGACATTCCCTTGCCTACATCTAGGATAAATTCGAGTAGCCATATCTCATAGGTTATTTTGAATGTTTTTTGCAACTTCCGAATTGGTCTTCACTCTTGCATTTGAACTCTCCATAGTTTTAGAGAAAAGCAATTTTTAGTGCATAGGGGTAATCAACAATGTATCTATGACATGGTATCCACCATGTTTCTAGGATTTCTCCCAATAATTATATTAGAGCAGTTATGAACACCATTACATAACATAAGGAGTCAAGTACAACCTCTACAGTAGCCATAACTAGTTGGTAGGTGCAAAGTGAAGAAATCTCAACTTCAAGCATGAAGGGGGAGTAGATTCTTTGTGTACGCCCAACTAAACATGCAAATACACAACTTCAAAGATTGAGTTTTTAAAGGCAAAATTCAATTTTTTTATCATGACAAACATCTTGAGGCATATTTGGGAATCGTAAAAAGTTAGGGAAAAGCAAGATGGAAGAGTTTGGAGCACAAATAGAGAAGCTTTATAGGAATAATTCTCAACCATGGATGTTTAGGATCTCTAGTATTCTCGTAAGAAAAGTATTGTGTGGGAATAATAGTGGTACACAAAATCAAAGGGAATTCAATAGAGGTATCATTTCTTTTTGACTTGTAAAATCAAACCATTGCTTGTTGAAGCTTTTGAAGATCTGCATAGTGTATTTAATGTAAACTAAGCCTTGTGTGGATGAGCTCTTTACCTACCTTTGGGTATGATTGGATGATAAAAAAAGTTAGATTAGTGGCTTATATGAATAAATAGTGTCCAATAATATTAAACATATCCCATTTGAGTTTCTTTTTGTGATAAACCTTATATGGGCATGTAAAAATATTTTGAAGAGTATCTTCCATTTGTAAAGTTTGCTTCACAAGGTTGTAAATTGCAATATATCCTATTGTATTATCATTATGTCAGGGAGAGCTTCTCTATTGGAGAGATCAGCTTGGCATATGTGCCCACATAGGAGAACATTGCAAACCTTTTCACAAAGGCTCTACCTCAGGAGAAGTTTGAAGCTTTCTGCAAAGCTTTGGGCTTACTTCCTTTTGTGGATTGATTCCACATAGCTTGGCACTTCCTTATACATGAGTGCCAGCTCCTTGTTCACCGCATCACTCCCTGGGAGAATTTGATGATTTATGTAGTGATGTGTGTGACCCCATTAGGACCTCTGGGGCACTTTTTTCCCTCTTTAGGATGTTTTTTCCCCCTGCTCATATATACGCCTTGTTGGTGCATGACAACCATCAATTGATGTTTTGAATGAAGCATTGAAGTCAAAGATTGAAGAAAAGATTATCCAAAGAAGCTTGAAGGTAGAGCACATTCAAGAAATAAAGACTTGTATACATATGTACATTAAACTTGTAATTAGCTCATTTATACCTTTGTTATGGTCATGAGCTTGTATATATATGCCTATATATACAAGTAGAAAGTTGGGGGAAATATGAGAGAGCATGAGATGAGAAGAATTATAAGTTTTAACAGTCATTAGATACTTGAGAAGTGTAGAAGATCTCTCTCATCATTCAGATGTAAAATTCTTCAGGGAAGAACAGAAATTGCGCCCGATCTTTTGTTGAGCACTCCTTTTATGTTTAATCTTTTGTGAAATGATTTTGTACAAGTCTGAGTTTGTAGTTGATTAATCTCTGTACAAGTTTTCAGATCCTAATTGTGATCAGGCTGAGAGAATTGAGAGTAGGAACATTTACATGTGTAAATGTGAAGAAGTGAAGTTTACAATACGCACAAATTTGATGCTAATGTTTTGGTTAGTTCTCCTTCCACAGTGTAAAGTTTTGAGAAAGCAAGCACTCATTCTTTAAGTTGGAAGGTAAGCTACCTATGGCTAAAAGCATTTGAATAAACAAGTTGTTTGAGAGATCTATGCATTAAAAGTTACAAGTGTCAAAGTCGACTGTAGAGAAGTACAATTTTAAACATAGGTGAATTGTTTGGATCATTTCTCAAGATCTACTGAATCTTTTGAGATTATATAACTTGGAGAAGGTGCGCAATCTTTAGGTGACACATTATGCAAAGTTTCATCAAAACCTTTACACATTTGGTCAGTCAATGAGTGAGTTATGTGCAATAGACTTTTTTGAGTAGTGACTCTCTTCATAGTTAGTGTAAATTTTGATAGGTTGACATTGGTTTTTTCAAATTGATCAAGGTTTTGAGTTATTCTTGATATAGAAGTGTTCTAACATCAAGGATAGCTTGTTCTTTTGGAGATTAACACTCTCCATCATGCCTATAGCCCTAACAGGTTACTTATCTTTGTACATTCTAGTGGTAATGTATTCAATATTGTGTGTTGTGCTCCATGCTTCTTCTTCTTCTTGTGTTGTTTGCATGCTTTCGTAGACATCTAACTCCAACATATCAGTCCACCTTGCCAATATGTTTCCCTAAACTTTATGGAGCTCCTTTGACATCAATCACTTGTTCATGAATTATCCAATTATTTAATTTATTCTTGTCTTGTTATTTTATTGTCTCTTTGTCACGAATATTTTGTCTTGACTTTCATGTTTTCCCGCATGTTTATGTTCTTTTCCTTTTAAGGTGTTTGAGTTTCACAATCACAAATATTGATCTTGAACTTGATGCTCTTTAATGTTTCTCAAACTTTTAGGTTCCTAATGTTGCTCTAAATCTTAATCCTAGAGGTACGCACTTAACCTAAGCTAAAATTGACAAGAGGGTTCAATTATTTTTCAACCTTAGGTTCAAGCTCCACAACGAGTTTCAATGCTCATGATGACATCCCAAGCGAGCTTTGCAAGTCAAAAACCATTGTGCAATATCCTAGACACACTGTAATCGTTGGGGAATATATCACATCTTAAAAAACCACTAAAAAATCAATAATCCTAAAATTTTGTTCAATAGGTGATGTGTCGCGACAAAGGGGTGTTTGCTGCAATAGAACATTCTATCATGAAAAATGGGGTCTATTGCAATAGGGAACTCTATCACCATAGACAAGTTCCATCATGATAGAGAGGGTCTATCATGTTTTTGTATATCGTGATAGAATGGTTGTCTATTGCAATAGATAGGTGTCTATTGTGAGGGGCATTCTGTTGTGGTAAAGTTATCTATCATGATAGATGGTGTTCTATTGCAAATTTAGCCTATTCCATTTTTCGACTATCAAAAAATTTGTCTATTGTGACAAGGGGGGGGGGGTCTATCGCAATAGAGGGGCCTTGTCATGATAGAGGGGGTCTATCGCTATAGAGGGTGGTATGGCATGCCTTTGGTCTATCGTGATAGATGGGGTTTGTTGCAATAGATGGGTTTGTCACGACATATGGGTAGTCTATCATGATAGGGGTGTCCATCGGAGTGGTTAGTTGCGATAGAGGTTGGTCTAATACAACAAATCGGGTCTGCTGAGATAGAGCTGGTCTATTGTGACTCCAGCCTATCATGATAGAGCAAAAATCTTAGAGATTTTACGATGCATCTAGTGTGTTGTGAAGGCATTGGGGAGCTCTTTGCTATGGTGTAGATGCAAACACAGGATCATAACTTTCTTGCTCTATCGTGATAGATTGAGGTAGACACCTCAAATCTCAAAAAAGCTCTATCATACCTATCTATAGCCCTGGGGACGATGATGATGTTGTAACCTGCAAGGAATCACTAAAAACACACAAAATAATGATACATGCAAGCTCTCTCTCTCTCTCTCTCTCTCTCTCTCTCTCTCTCTCGCAAGTGAAAATGAGGGAAATGAGGGGGAAGGTGTAGATATGTCTAAAACTAAGATTTCTTGGTGAAGATGAAGGTGAATGGCTATCGTGGATGGAGATGACGGAGATGATGATGATGATGGAGACAAAATGATGCTAAAATTAAGAAAAACAATAAAATTTACCTACCAAAGCTTCCAATGTTGATACTCTATGCTCTTACCATCACACGCTCATCCTCGAGTTATCCCCCCCTTGGGAACAATGCCAAATTTGGTGTCGCTCTAGGACAATGGTAAATACCAATGTGGAGAAGCTCCACCTCGTAGTTGTCAATCTATGGAGAGGTGAGGATGATATGGCAATCATGAGCTAGTGATGTCAATGAAGATGAAGATGAGAAACACCCAAGATGCAGATAGAAGGAAGAGGCAAAGAGTAAGAGCAATGTTAGTTGTATTGATCTCAAAATTTCTCAATCATTACATAAATTTCTCTCCTCAGAAGGCCAACCTAAAAAATGAGCTCTCTAGCTCTATTTGTAGTTTGTGACCAGCTTTGGCTGGTTTCATACACAATGTTTGAGATAGCTAAAAATTATGTCCTAGAGCTAATTTGAGGGGTCTAAATGGCTCTAAAAAGTTGAAATTTTGTATGTGGATTCGATCTAAGATCCTCAAGATCTAGGACTCCTCACCTTGAAAATGAAGCATATGTTTACAAAATTTGGCTTTTGGGTTTTTGTATATATAAGGGTAGTGATAAAACTGACTGTTTTGAGATTGAAATGTGTGAATTATTAATATTTACCTTCATATCCAATTTTTACACCTTGATTTTCATGCTTGCTCATCTTTCGTGCCTGCTTCCTCATGGTTGGTCTTGGCCTTGGATGCCAATAGAGAGAGTTGTACATTACATGTGGAATTAGCTTTTGTATACTTGAGAAGAGTCTTCCCTTACAAATTTGCAAGAGATATTTTAGAGTAGTTTCTTCTACTTTTCTAGGATTTATCAAATAAAAAAGGATTTGTTTCGAGGGAACAACTATAAAAAGCCAAAACCCTCATTTGTAAAGACTTTTTGTCAAGTGACGTAGTGAGATCTTTCTTTTTCCAAACTCGTATCTTGACTTTTTCTTAAATTTTGATTATATGTATTGCTTGATTTTGGGTGTATGACATACGTTTTAAGCATGTTGAAGTTTCTAAAGCTCTTTTGCATGAATTTACACTTGTTTAGGAGATTGGAGCGATTGAAGGAAGGTTTTTCATGGGGTTAGCTCTATATAATGCCCCTTCTTTTGCATTTTCATCTTTCTATTTTGTAGCGTTCATCAATACTTAAAAATGAACCATAGAATGCCCTAAACGGATCAATAACAAGAGATATATGATCATTTTTTTATCTTATCTTGTGTTCTTATCAAACGTGTCATTCTCATAAGATAAGGGAGTGCTATTCTTATCAGACCCGCTATTCTTATTGAAAATACTATTTCTATACTATAAGAAGTTTCATTCTTATTAAAAGTCTCATTCTTCTCTAAAAAGGAATGCTTGTTCTTATTGGAGAAGGAAGTTCTAATCATGGCTTGGAGGAGTTTGCTTAAGTGATTATTTGTTCACTTTGCACTTGGTCACGTCCCCATCGTAGTGTGGACTTGAACGTGTTTTTGGGGAGCTTCTTGATCACTTATCATGGAAGAATTCCCAAAATCTATCATGAAAGGAATGACTTGATGGCTTATGGAACTTGGTTAGACAAATTGTGTTGAGAATATCTTTGAAAGCTAATGTGGGATAGTACATCGACAACTCAACTTGATGCCCATCCATCCCCATCTGCTTACTACCTCTTCTTGCAACTAGGTTTGGGTTTACTCTTCGAGAATCAATGATTTGAAAGTGTTATATTTTTCCCTACACCACAAGGCAACACTTATACACTAAGCACTACAATGACAAGCCCTATAATCATGACAATTTTTCCTTTCATGGCAGTGGAGTCTTTTAGTTAGAACTTATAATTTGAATTTTCTTGACTCACCAAAGGTACATGGTGATGTGGTATAATGTAAGCCCCTATTAACACACTTGATCTAACCTCAAATTCTAACACTCCCCTTCAAGCTCAAGGGAATCAGTCTACATTGATCTCCTTGATGTTGAAGTTCCCTTCCAACTTCTCCAACTTCCTTGCATCCATGAACTTGGTCATACTCTCAACCATCTACTCCTTAGTAGATGGTTGAGTATCTTCCACATAGCTAGGGTAGATGATGAGGTATTTCCTAGAAATTTGCTTTGCGTGTGCAATTATCTCATGTGCTAAAGTGTTAAAATGGATAAGGCCTCCTCTATTTATGAACTTCACTTAAAATGAGATCCATTCACATTTAAATGAAAAAAAAGTGATTTTAAATTAGATTAAAAAAATGCGTTAAAAGAAAGTTAAGAAATGTACAATGGAAGACCATGGCAAAAAAGTTTCACTAGCAAAACAGAATTAATCAAAATGACAATGATGAATAGAATATGATGGAATTTGAATAAGTTTTTCCCAAGGAAAACCCTCACAAACTCTTTTTGCATACCAATGGGCATGATACAATGGTTTCGGTAATAACTTCCACTTCTCACTCGCAGTTCCATGTTGTATTTTTCATGACAAACACGCTTGTTCCATCATGTATTTTCTAGAGAACAAATCCAACATCTTCTAGATAATGTGATTGCACTTTGATAGATGCTCTAAAAGTAAACAACTCTAGCTCTATAATGAGGATTCGTACTAAAAATCATGTGCGGGAAAAACTGATGTGATTAATTCAACAAAATGCACATAAAATTTAAAGCATATTTAAAATGTAATTTGAACTTACTATGTAGGGTGTAATGATGCTCTCTCCCCATGTTAGGATGAAGAATTATATAAAACCTTTCAAATTTTCGTGGAATGATTATAGATGCATATTGTTAGTGCAAGCAAGACCCATCAAACTTACCAAGTATTTTGATGATGATGACACTATCTTCCACTCATTAATGAGATGAAACTAATTTTCATTTGTTTACACGGTGTTGTACTTCAGTAAAAACATAGCACCAATTGTCCAAAGGAATGGGTACGGGAACGGGGATTTATGAATACAACTGCACTCATAAACATGCATTTATGTTCCTTATTAAACTGCAACACATAGACTTCAGAAATAGTAACACTACAAATTACTCAGAGACTTTGTACACATAGAAAAACTTCACAGATAAGAGTTTTTGGCAATGGGAGGTACTCCTTTGATTAGTAAGATTGTGTATACATACAACACAATTGCATAATAGTAGTATAGATGTATCATCTGATACACTTTTCAGACTACACTGCTCTGTATCGTCTTCTTCCGAATTCTGCTCTCCGTAATGTAATGTATCAAAATGAACTACTCTGTTCTTCTTCATAACCTTCACACCGCTCCATACTTCAGAATTTACAATAAAACACAGGAAATTACAGACTCAAAAAACTATTGAACCCTCCATGAAAAAACCCTTTCTCATTACAAAGTGAATTTACAAGAAATTGTAGTCGTCCACATTGGCTTTTAACACAGGCACGCACGGTGGATCAGAACCCACTGATTACAAAATAAGATATTTATAGATCATCATTATTATTTTTCATTTCAGGGAGAATTATTCTTTCTATATCATACCGAATTTCTTTGAAAATCTCTTCTAAATTCTCCTCCGCAAGTTTGATCTCTGCTTCAAAAAACTCCTTCGGATCTAATAGCTACTGACTTGCACTTCTACAATTGACCATTGTTGCTTCTAACTCCAGTATCCAGTTTTGTAATTTCTCTGACATATTGTCAAAAGCTAAAGTTATATTAATTAGTTTATCTATATATTCTTTAGTAAGCTTATGTGCTTCATCTAACTTTACTTTGTTTGTTAACTCCAAAACTGAGACACTTTTCTTTAACTCTACGATTTCTACCTCCTTAGTTTTTGCTACTACATTCACATCTGCACAATGTTGCTTTCATTGATCTATCTGTCTTTCCAACTCCATAATTCTAGCCAACTGTGCAGACACCATATTAAAATTTTCTTGGAGAGTGTCGAGTTTATCTTCAAGAGCCATAAATTTGAAATTCCACACTACTAGTCTTTCTTCCACTTTCGCAATCGAAACACTTTGTCTTTTAAGTTCTCCACTCTACTCTTTGACCTTGGCCTTCAACTTTTGTACTTCTTGTTCCTCTTTTTGCACCTTGGATGCAAGCTCTTTGTTAGTCTTTTTCAACTTCTGTTGACCCTTTTGACTTTGTCCTATTTTTTCTTAAAGATGAGCTACAATTTTTGACTTCTCATTGACTGCGACCTTCAGGGTATTATTCTTTGTCAAAGCATCATTCAATTCATCCATTATTTCTTCATGTATCACACGGTCTTTGTCTGCATTGTCCACCATGTCTTTCTCCATTTTCACCCTTATTCTGCTTATTTCTTCCATCATTCCCACTTTCTCTGCTTCCCACTTATCCTTTTCCTAGGTAAGTGTAGTAAAATTTTTCACCATTTCATCTAATTTGTGGCACTCTAGTGGATTCCTCTGGCCAAATCTCCTAATAATGCTGGACAAACTAATTCATTTGGATACATCCATGGATAAATACAATCACTACATTTTAGGGAAGGCAACTTCACTTTACCATCACTGTGTTTCTCTATCATTCAAACCACATGAAGTAAATGTATGTAACACCGAAACTTTACGGGATGTCTCTGCTATGCAGTCTCCTTGTTCATGCTGCTGTTGATGGCATTCTTCATCGGCTTCAAACTTCCTTCATCCTTCTTCCTCAGCCCTATGTTGGTTCTCTGCTTCTTCTTCTTGTCTCTTCCATGCTACCTCTTCCTCTCTTTGTGCTTCCTCTTCCTCTCTTGCCTTCCTCTCAGCTTCTTCTTGCGTAGCTTTCCTCTTAGCTTCTTCTTGCGCAGCTTTCCTATCAACTTCTTTCCTTCTCTTCTCCTCCACATGTTGCCTTCGGCACTGCTCTTCTTCATCTCCATCATTCGCCATCTGGTCTTGAAAAGTCTCTTCTACTGGCTTCCTCTCTCCAGCTCTCTTCTTTAAAATTTGAAGGAAAACCTTCACTGTGCATATTGTGTATTCTCGGGGTAAAAATTCTCAATTTTTTGAAAATAACAACGTAAATATGACCCGGATCTTTGAGTCCACCACGGCGTTTACTACCCTTCCTATTCTCTGGAACAGTCTTCTCACCTCCTTCTTTAATTTTTGGAAAATGATTTCCGCCCAATTAACTTGGGTTTGGGTCGACTCGTTCATCAATGCATACACTGTTGGGATACTCCGTAATGTTTTGCCTGTAAATTGATGACCATAGTCATCAAAAGTAACCCCAACTTAACTGGATTGTCATTCGGAAGTTGCACAAACCTGTATTCACCAAAACATGGCTTCCCCAACACTCCATAAATTTTGGCTGCATCTATAGATATTGTAATCGTTGTGATACCTATACAAGCATGAAACTTTTACACTATCAATGCAAGTGCTAACTGAATGGTGTCACTACCAATTCATAAGCTTATCTCTTGACTATTGACATCGTTGCCATCTGTCTGCCTAGCTATCTCTTATGTCTCTTGTCTATGGATGGGGACGAATGTTCCTCCAATCCACCAATGTGCATTGTAGGAGTTCTCTACACTCAAACCAATCCTTTTGTTCCTTCAATAACATCCCTGTTATGTTCAAAAGATGGCAGTCATGGAAGGTGACTGCAATATCTGTGTTGTTGGGTTGTTTGCTGACTGCTATAGAATATTGTTGCTCTGCATGCTCTGCTCACAACTTAGCCAAATAAGCCAGATTCAGCATAGTCCTCAACCTTTTATGGTCTGCATTTCTGTGTTGAGAACGCCAGGTCTACATCATTATTACCCTAAATGGTATCTTAACTCCAATGATTCTACACTCATCACGACTCTCAAAATAAGAAACACGCTATCAAATTTGAAATGTTATGATTGCCGCCCTTGTTAATTACATGTATGATTTGCATGCATAGTAGTTACTCCGCTGATTATTATCGACTATTGCACGATCATTTATTTTTTGATTTAAAAAAGAAAAATCTTTTATTTATGTAAATAAGCATATAAATTTTTTTTAATACTTGAATTTACCCTCCGAAAGTCTCAGAGGGCCATAATTTAGACCCATTGATGACCGTTGGTAATGGTTCGCCTGCCAACGTGGCCAACCAAAAGGATCCTAGTCCACAAAGCTTGTGAATCCAGAATGGACCCATCCACCACAATTTTAACTTGGCCATTTTCCTCTTCATCTTAGAATCAAATTACAACGTAAGATCACCAGGTCAAAAAATCTTTGTTCTTAGATTCTAGTCGTGCCATTTCTTTTGACAATTTTAAAACACCTGCAATAATTAAAAACTATGATACCGATGCTCATCCAATTGGCATAGATGATCCATCTGATAAGCGAATGGGTCTTTCCATACCAATCGCTTCTCGATCGCAATTTGGAGACTTGGCACCACAAATTCAAATGGAAGATCCGCTCCTATTTGTACAACAATTTGAAAGGGATGCTACCAATGGTAACTTTATAGGATGTCTTATAGGCCCAAAGCATAGTGGGAACAACAATTTTCCATTAATCTGTAGAGTCCAACAGCATAGAGTCCAACAACATCTTCTATAGCATGTGGAGTAGGACCTTGTTGGTACTTTCTGCCAATCCATTTTCTCATGGGTAATAGGAAGAACTAAATTTGTGCTTAATTTGATACTCCGAGGTTAGTTTTGAAATTAATTGATTCAAAATGTGGAAGGTCGTACCATGGAAAGAGTTTAGTCTGAAGTTTCTTTGCAACTATTCGTGTTGTAGCATGTTTGGTCACCCAAGCTTCTACCCATGATTCTGGTATAATAGTCTGTGCAAGTCAAAATATACAGGGCCCCCGTTTGCATGGTTGGTGGTTTAATTGGACAAATAAAGTCCAAGCCCCATTTCTAAAAGGGCTCCATCAGAAGAATGGGTTGCAACGAGAAGTGATGACTATCTCGAGGTTCGCCAGTTTGTTGACATGGGTCACACAATTGTTCGCTGCGTTTTGAACATCTACATACATGGTAGGCCACCACAATCTAACTTGCTGGATTTTTTGGACCATAATTAGATGACTTAAATGCCCACCGGCCTCTCTTGCATGAACTTTCGTAATGACTACTATCACCTCATGTGGAGGTATGCAGCATAACCAAATTTTGGTCGGATCCTTGTGGTAAAACTGTCCCATAATAATAGTAAATTTACGACTTTTAGGGACCTAGTTTCTTTCTGCCCGCAGACCGCAACTGAGATGAGGCAATTCCATTTTCTAGAAAGCTTAACATCTCCTTGTACCAAGTAGAGGAAGTCTGAGGAGGATTTTTTATTTCTGCCACCGTAAAGACCTCTGCATCCAGAAGAGCATCATCGATACCCTCTAGTGGTTATAGCAAGGCATTATGATCCACATGGAAGGTGAACGACCATCCTAGTAAATAATGGCAAAACTTCTTGATATAGTAGATTACACCAGATGTGCAGCCATCTTGCCGAAAACTGAGAAGTCATCTAAGAAAATTTGTATAAAAGATGTAAGGTACGGAGTGAAGATTTGCTACATGTAGCACTGAAAAGTGTTGGGTGCATTTCATAACCAAACCACATGACGGTACATGCAAATACTCCCCAATTTGTGATGAAGGCCCTTTCAGGTATATCTTCCTCCACCATTCTCACTTGGTTGTAGCCACTAAAACCATCAAGGAAAGAATACATTTCGCGACCTGCGACCTCATTGGTGTAGCTCAGTGATGAGTAGCACCTCCTTTAATGTCAATCCGGGAAGACGTGAGGATGGTATGAAGACCTCGAGCAAGTGAAGGCACAAGTGCGTGAGTGAGAAGCACACAAACATGCACACACATACACACACGCGCACACACGGCAAGACAAAGAGTGAGAAGCAATGGAGTTCTTTAGATTACTTCCAAAAAGCTCATACTAGTTCAAATCGATTACAAGCTAAGCTCAAAAATGAGCTCTCTAGCTCTATTTATAGTTTTTGACTAGGTTTTGGCCGTGTCCAGACCTAGTGTTCGGCCTAGTTAAAAATTAGGTTCTCTACCCTATTCGGAGGTTCAAACGAAGTCTAAAAAATGTGAAAACTGACAGGTAGGTACTTCTAAAGCTCCTCAAGCTCAAGGACTCCTTGGCTTGCACAAAATGGAGCTACAAAAATATGAAATAGTATTTACAATGGTTTTTAGTGATGAAAATCACTATTTTTGTAGGGGTTTCTATTAATATTTTGACATACATTTCCTGGAGCTCCCTACTTGCTCCTTCTCCTTGTGTGTCCACCTCTTTTATATGCGTTAGTGTCCTGAGAAAATATTGGCCTACTTGCCAGATCGTCGTTGACTGCTCTGTCTGCTTGTACTTTCTCTTCTCTGACTCCCTTTGTAAGCTTCCTTGCCTTGTGAGTCCTTCAGTTCCAACACCCCCCCTCTCTCGCGTCTATCATCCCTGACAGACCCTTGTTGGGTGGGTCGTTGGATGTAATATTCTACAACTTCTTGTGCTAAGTGATGTTCTGCATTTCTCAATCCTTTGGCCAAATCCGTGAGTAGAGCATCCCAATCTATCGGCCCGGGAACCTCTGGATGTGGTATACGTAACTTTTCTGAATGGAGAGCTTGTTCCACCGCAAACAACTGCAATAAATGTGATGGTCTGGGAATGAATATCTCTGAGTGATATTCCCAGAATCTCGTGACAAACATTTCTTCAAACGTCTGTTTGAAGCAGGCTGGTAGATACTTGTTACGCGCATGCCATGCATATACAACATTAATAGATGGGGTTGCGCTCATGTCGTAGACAAGGTCCTGATTACCTTCATTAAATCCAAGAGCTGACAGATGAGGTTCCTTGACATTCTTGAAAGTCCTGAAGATGACCAACATGAGTTCAAAAATTTTAAGGCACATTTGGGCCATGACATCTGGTACATTTTTGAACCGGACCCCCCAGTGCCGAATCGTTGAAATCATATATCCGATGGTAGGTTGGCCTTTAGGTGGTGCTAAGTAGACATAATTGAGCCATTTCTCGCATCCTTTGGTTGTCAGCACAGTTTTTGTGTATTCCGGCCACGACCTTCTTCTAAATACAGTGCAGTAGCATGGGTTGTATTTGATGTACAAAGGCATGTTATTCCATGTTCTTACCATCTCTGGGTAGGTTTCTAGTAGACAAATCCTCCACGTCGGTTGATGTATATTGCCCTGCTTGGCACTTGCTGGAATGTCATCCGGTGCAAATTGTGTAGCCGAGGTTGGTTCTTTTGAGGTTTGGTGCTTGATTTCAGCATTGTAGTCCGCCATTAAGACACAGAAAGGAACATACAAATCGTCGGATGTGCCGATCCACCTATGATGGGAGAGGTTTTGAAAGTACTCCGATTTTATAACTACCTCTTCCAAGCGTGAAATTGACGCTATCTGAACTGCCACTCTATCATCATGGGTTGTGGCCACTTTCTCTAACCTCTGCATCCATTCAGGAGCCTCTATCTCGATGGTGTCCATGCCCTCTTCTGTTTGCTTGCCCCCTGGTGCAGGCATGGGAACGTATGGATCTTCGAAGGTTTCCTCGATTTCAATTGGCACTAAGTCCTCAAGCTCGGGCTCTACAAGGGGAGAGGGTTGACGCTCGTATTGCATGACTTTACTGCATAATTCTTCGAGTTTTGCTCTGAGTTTTGTGACTTCTTCAGAGGTATCGTCTGCGGCTGTGACTTTGGTTGGTGATTCCTGCTGAGTTGCCAGTTGCTTAAGTAGGTCATCTCTTTTTTGTTCTAATGCTGCATGAGCCTCCAGGAGGTCGGCATGGGTTTCTAACACAGTTTGCATATTCTCGGAGGGAATGGCATTGAATTTCTCTGGGTCGATTTCTTGCGGGGAACCCTCCATTGCTGCTTCCAAGTTTTCTTCATTCTATTTCTGTAGCCGTTTATTCTCTTCAAGTGCTGTAGACATGTGTTTTCGTAGGAGGGCCAGGTTGCGTCTAAGCTTGCGATTCTCCGTTATCTGGGAGTGTAGCAAATCATCCATATGTTTCCTTTCTTCTACATCTGACTGGGGTGGATTGGCTACTAACTGTTCATGTTGCTCCTGTGAAGTGGCATACTGTTGTTGTAGTAACCGCTTTTCCCTTTCGAGATCAATGAATCGTACTTGAAGTTCTTCATGGCTTCGAAAGAGTCGCGTATGTTGGTTATCAAGATGCTGGTAGTGTTGTTGTAGTTGCGACATGCACTGATACATATTATTAAAAACATTATTAATAGGGGTGGATGCGGGAAGGGTGTTGAATGCAGAAGGGAAGGGAAAGGGGAAGGGGAATGGAAGTGTGGATGCGGTGCTGGAAAATGGTGAAGTGGGAGGTGGGGGAATGGGAGATGGTGGGTGTATGGGGGGAGGGAGAGGTGCCGAGGTGGGTGAAATGTCCATAAAATCAACAGTGGATGCAGTAGTGGGAGTGATTGTGAATATTGGAATTGTGGGTGCGATGATAGTGGTGAAAATGTACAGTGGTGTGTGCAACTGTGAATACGAACTGCCCGGAAGTGTGATTGGGGGTATGAGATTTTCTGTGGCTGCAGTTAGAATTACTGTTTCAGTGACCGTATAGACAAGAGAGGTGGAGATAGGGTGTGTGGGTTGTGTGGGTTGACTGACGGTCTGAGCTTCGGTATGGGTAGTGGACTCAGAGGCGGTGGCAGTAGTGGTTACACTGGTAGTGGGAGGTGAATGTGGTGGAGTTGGAGGCAGGGGTGGCAAAGGGGGTGACGGAGGTGCACTTGATATATGGGTTTCCTCGGTATCATGAACGGTGTGTGCAGTGTCCGTGGTTGTGGATGTGCCTTGTGGTTCTGATACTAATACATTCATCTGCTTTCCTAATCGAGGGGGGCGTCTGTCGTATCGTCGCTCCGTTCTTCGTGATTGTGCCAGGGCAGTATGAACCGCCTCAGGTACTCCTAAAGCATCAGATATCATGTCAAGAGTGGCACGGTATTGCTCGTCTACGCCTTCCTCCTCAAGGATTTGATTCATGAGGGCTTTGCCTACTGCTAGGGATAGTCTATGTTGCTCTTGAACTCTGTTCATGGTATCATAGAGCTTTTTCAATGCCTTCATATAAGCTGGAGCACCTTCAAGTACCTGCAAAGCTTTCTGATCATATTCCTGCTCTTCTTCCTCGGATTGTCCATCATGTTCCTCCTCTTGTTCTTCTTCTTCTTCACCCTCTACTTCGACGACCTCTGGTTGTTTGGGATGAGGTTGGTCTGTAGCAGTTTGTTGTCCACTAGCTTGCTCTGCCTCGACTTCTGCGTTAACAGCCTCGATGATTCTGGCTACCTCCTCATCAGTTAGGTCTTCTAAAGTGAATCCGTGAGGGAACTCTAGGTCGGTTGGTACAGGTGGAAACACTAGATTTGGTCCCTTAGTGCTGTGTCTTGGTAATCTGATAGTAAAGGGTTGTACCCGCCTTGGGAGTCGTGGAGTTGTCTCTGGTGTCAGTGTCGCACCGCGGGCTTGTGCACAGGGCATCTGAACGGCGCCTCTCATTTTCTTGGAGGGTGGCCCTACGGTGGATAACCTGTGTTGAAACTCCTGTACCCTGGTCCAAATGAGTGCCCTTTGCACTGGCACATCATACGCCAGACATCTATACACAATCCTAGTGAGGGCACAGCATCCATATAGTACAGACTTTTGTTTCTTATACCACCTTTGATGAGCCAAGTGGATTTGGTCGATAATCCAGTGGGGCATGTTGATTGTCAAATCAAAGGCATCATCCAAGTATAGACTAAAACCATATCTTCTTAGGTGGCATTGTGAACCTCTCTTGAGCGGGAAATGCAAAATGTTGCATGACCATTCGCAAGTGAATGGCAATTGTAGGTGTCATTGCCACCATGTCCTTTAATTTCGACAAAGGAGTTGTATCCCTTTTTGTCTTTGCTCGGAGTGAGGGTGCTAATCAAATAAGAGCACCTTAGAAAATCGGGCTTGGGCAATTGGAATTTGAAGTAATCATAGAGTCCCGCCTTCTTCCATATAGGTTTCAGTCCTTCATTATTCTGCAGTCTCTTGAATTCCCTGGTGAAAAAATGATATCTGCCCCAGCGTCCATTGAATTCTATCTCGGCCTCCCACATGTAAGTGCCTTCACCCAGGGGTCCTGCCACATCACTAAACCAATGTGAGTTTTTGCTGACCGGCATTGTGTACCCTTGTGGAGGATTCTGAACCGGTATGGCGTGTAATGCCCTCAATGCCACTGGGCGTTCCTTTAATTCCTCCTCAACGGGAAGACTTTCAATGTCCACGACTTGGGGGCTGGTGCCTGCCTGGGAGCTAGTTCCTGCCGTATCTGCCATGTTACTTCTTGCCTCCTGGTTCTGTGAGAATATAGAAACATGTGTTAACATTGTAAAGGACAAGATAGAACCGTTTTTGTCCCCATTACAACATTAACATGAGGTTCGGGAGAGATTAGGAGGTTATTAAGTGCTCGGTGCTTGTGTGTGTAGTTAGGAATTTGGTAGACCTAGGAGCTAAGTGGAATGATGTAGTGGGAGCGTGATGTAGTTAGTAGGTGGACATGGATTTACAATTGGGGTCCGGGGGTTTATTACAAGTTTTAGGTTGCCAAATGCAATGAAGGGGATTTGATCTTGGTTTTGTGGAGACGCTGGAGAGTTTGATAGGGATATCTACTTGGAATTGAGGCTTTTTAGGGACCCATTTACAAGTGATTCTACTTGTGCTCATGGAAGAATGTGTGTCCGCATGTGATGTATAAGAATGGGCATCAGGTGTTTGAGTGAGTGAAACATGTTGTACCGGGTGTGGCCTTGGTGTAGCTATTTGAGCCCGCAAGCAAGCCTTAGGCACCCAGATTTGTCGTGATTGTGGGCTGGCCTTCATTGACTTCTTGGGTACCCAAATAGACTTTACTTTAGCAGAAGAATTTATGAAAGACTTCTTATTAGTATCGTGTTGTTGATTACTAATAAGAGGTTTTGGCTGTGGGGTTGGCATGGTGGCAACAGGGTGTTCGCCTTTCCGCACCCACACTTGTTTCAACGGCTGAGACTTTCTGCTTCGCACGTGTTTTTGGCCTCCAGTGTAAGTAGTACTCTGCTCCTGTTGTATTTGACCTGCCGTTGGTTTCTGCGTCTCTCTGGCCTTTGGAAAAGAAGGGAGGGCCGCCGTATCCTTGACTCCGTTGTTGAGACAATCCTCTTTTCTGCATCATATAGTTTTGGACAAGAACAGCATTGTCAACTTCATGTGTGCCCCTGGGAGGACCAGGAGGTCGTGCCCTACCTAGTTCCTTGAGTGCCTCATTTTCCAATTCAACTGTAATTCGACTATGATTTACCCATACCTGAAGAAGTCCACTTCTTAGGTTTAGGTTGACTGCATGATCATAGATCCAGTCCTGACCCAAGATAAGAGGCTCAGTGAGGTCCTCGTCTTGACACACTAGTACTTTGACTGTCATTGCTTCATCTTGAATATAGAGGGGAAGTTCCACCTCGCCCATGCAAAGGGTTTCCACACCTCCCAATCCTATGAGATATGCTTCTATAGGGTTGACAGTTAATTTCAATTTTTGACAGTAGGAAAATTTAACAGCACTAGTGGCTGCACCTGAGTCAATCAAGGCTCTTACAGTCCTTACACCCTTCCTTGTCCTATCTCTAAGGTTATAAAAGGACGTCGATCAATTATCCTATGAGAGCTGATATCTGAAACTTCACACATAGCCACATGATATCCTTGATCTGCATATGCATCTGTCCTAAGTTGCTCTCTACCCTGTCTTCTCAACTTCATTCTCCTGATGCGTTCCAATGCTTTTGCTTGAGCTTCTTCTCGAATTCGTCTTTCTTCTTCTTTGCGTTTCTTAGCAGTGTTGAGTCGACTTAGCATCTCTTCCGTCAGAGGTTCCTGATATAACTTGACTCTGCATCCGCTTATGTAGCTGGGGAGAATATCGCCTTCTAGTGTGGCTAGTTGCACTGCTCCACTTGTTGAGATTCTATTAATGATCATGGGTCCATAGCCTCTCTTCTCTAGTTTCCTCGCATGTTGTTTCAAAGTGTATACTAATACTAGGTCGCCTGCCTTCAAACCTTTATCCTTAACGTGGGCATCAAAGTATGCCTTCTGTCGTTTCTTGGCTGCATATATCCCTACAGCCACCCTCAGTCTTGTTTCTCCTAATCATTCAAGGTCAAAAAGTCTAGAGGAGAGTTCATGACCCGTCCATTCATGCTCTTGTGCTACTTTCAATGTAGGTATTAAGAAGTCCAATGGTAGCACAGCATTTTGGCCAAATACCATCTGAAAGGGGGTGGCTTGGAGTACCGTTTTGTAGGCGACTCGATATGCCCAAACAGCATGGTGTAGCTGTTTGTCCCAATCGGAGCGTTTATTGTTCACTGATTTCGTCAGTACATTGCATAAGATCTTATTGGTGCTCTCAGCCTGGCCATTAGCTTGAGGGTGATAGGGGGCAGACTTCTTATGTACTACCAAGAATTCTTGGAGCAGATTTTCAATAACTTCATTCAAGAAGTGAGTGCCTCTATCACTAACTAGCTCTATAGGTAGCCCGTATCTAGTGAACACATTCTCAAATAAGAACTTAGCTGTTGTTTGTGCATCGTTCTTCGTGGTAGCTTTCACTTCTATCCACTTGGTTAGATAATCCGTGGCCACAATGATATATTCAGCATGAGAACCCTTAGCTGGGGGATTAATAGGACCTACGAAGTCTATTCCCCACTTAGAGAATGCTCATCCACCCATCATAGGTTTCAGTGGCATCTCATCTTTGCGTATAGGATGCTGAGTTCGCTGGCAAACATCACACCGTTTCACATAGGTATGTGCATCCATGTGAAGGGTCGGCCACCACAAGCCTGCAAAGAGAATCGCTTTAATCACTCGGTCTGGTCCAAAATGTCCTCCTGCTACACTTTGATGAGCCGTTTCCAAGATCTTGAGGTATTCACTCTCGTGGACACATAATCTTAGGTAACCATCTTTACCATGCTTGTATAGGCTATCACCAATGAGCGAGTAATCTAGGGCTTCTTGTTCTAAACTTCTTTGTCTGGCTAGTGTCATCTCTTGAGGGAATGTTTTCGTCCTCAGGAAGGATACTAGTGGTTCACTCCAATCTGGCACTATGGACACTTGATAAAGAGTGGCATGTTCCACAGGTGGTTTAGTGCAGCAGATTGGGCATTCCTTGCACAAATTTTGGACATCAGCTTCCATAGTCGGCCAATGCACTCCGAGTCTCCTTAGTGTCTGTAGCGTTCGTTGCTTTGAGTAATGTTGCTCCAATGCACCCACATGTGCTAATTGCAACCATTTAGCGTACTCATCCTCTTTCACACAACAAGCCAAGATCCCTTGATCTGTGTGCTTATACATACTTCCTGCCATGATGTGATACTTTTGGGCTTTTACTACCTCTCTATCCTGTGTGTTTATTACTGGGTGGTTAGGCCCGTATGTCAATACTGGCACTAGTGGCTTAGCCCACTGCGGCACCACTTCCAAATTAAACAAGTAAGCATCAGGAAGGTCATCTGACACTCCTTGTGGGGCTTCTCCAGATGTGAGCCTAGAGAGATGGTCTACTCTTAAGTGAGTCTTCCCTTTCCTCACCACTACCTCAAAGTCGTATTCCATTAGTAAGAGAAACCATCTTACTAATCTACCTGTGTTGAAAGGTTTGTTTACCAAGTACAACAATGCCTGATGATCAGTAAAAAAATTTAAACTTATTTGCAAGCAAGTAATGTCTAAACTTTTTAACCGCATAGACCATGCCTAATCCTTCTCTCTCCGTGGTATAATTTCGTTTAGCTGCATTCAATTGTCTACTAGCATGACAATTGGAAGATCCATATTACCTTCACCGATAGGTTGTGCGAGCACACATCCAATAGCATAATTGGATGCATCCACGTGAACATCAAAGGGCTTATTCCAATCTATTGTAGTCAAGCTTGGTGCTGAACATAATCGTCGCTTTAGCTCATTGAAGGAGTTTTCACATTCATTAGTCCACTCAAAGTTAGTCAAAAGTCCGTACAGAGGCTTTGCAATGATGGCATACATGTGTATAAAGCGACGGTAGTAACCACAATGCCCCATGAAATCTTGTACTTCCTTGACATTCTTTGGCCTAGGTAACTCGGCTATGGCTCTCACTTTCTATTCATCAGTGGATATGCCATTCTTTGACACTATGTGTCCTAGAATCTTGCCTTGCCTGACCATAAAAACGCACTTTTCTGGGTTCAGGCAGACTTGATATTCTCTACATTTGTCAAAGATTTGTCTGAGTTCAGGAATATGGGTTTGCCTAATGTTGGAATGAGCACAAAGATCATCAACATAGACTTCTAAGTTCTTCCTCAGGAACTCTTTAAATACATGGCACATTAGTCTCTGGAAGGTAGCGGGTGCATTTGTAAGCCCAAATGGCATTACTCTAAAGGCAAAAATGCCCCATTCAGTGGCAAAAGCCATCTTATGCTGATCTTCTGGAGCTATGGCTACTTGATTGTAGCCCGAAAATCCATCAAGGAAGTTGTACACTTCCTTACTTGCTACTCTTTCTAAAAGATGTTCTGTGATAGGAAGCGGATAGTTATCTCGAATTGTGGCTGCATTGACCTTCTTCAAGTTAATGCATACACGCAACTTTCCATTTTTCTTGGGCACCACTACGATGGGGGATACCCACTCAGTGTGCTCAATATCGTAGATGAATCTAGCTTCAACCAGTCTATCTATCTCCTCTTTGATCTTAGCAGCATAATTATCATTATATGTGTATGGTTTTTGCTTAGAAGGTTTGTCATCTGAGGTCATGGGGATAGTGTGTGAGCATATGTCAGGGTCCACGCCTTTCAAATCCTTGTAACTCCAAGCGAACACATCTCTGTATTCTCTTAGCAAGGCTATCAGTTCACGCTCTTCTTCTTCCGTCAGGTCATGTCCTATATAAGTACATCTCTCCTCTCCTTCTTCTAGGGCTACCACTATTTTCTTGGTGGTTTCTTTGTTATCATAGGCCTCTCCTGATTGTGCCTCTCGTTTAGGCATTCTAATCATGACTCTCCTGTCATCTATCTCATACTTCTTAAAATTTTCCGGGACCTCAAACAAAGATTCTTCCTCTTCTGGTGTGACTTCTCTCTTCTTTCTTTCCTTTCCTTCCTTCTTCAGGGTCACATGTGTGGCTAGCCTTACATGTTTTGTAAGCTCTCCATGTCTCTGGGGTTGAAATTCTACTTCATAGAAGTATTCTTCATCTGATGCAAAAGGTGGGTCCATGATGATTGACTCTAGATCGGAGTCACTTGCATCCTCAAATGCGTCAGGGCTAGGTTCACACTCTTCTAACACTGCCTCTCCCATGATTGGCTCTATGGAGAAAACTGAAATTTCATAGCCATCCTCATCACAGTGGGGTGTCCATTGTTCTTCGTTGATGGCTACATCCATGGTTGCTAGGATTTCTGCCCAACCGTGGGGTTCAAATTCTTCGTCAGGAAAGACTACAGGTGCATAGGCTGGGTCTTGAATTGATCTATGTGTTTCTTTTGCACCTATATCTCTGGCCTTTTCTCTCTTCTCTTCTTCTACTGCTACTTTGCACATCCATAAGTGGGTGTCTTCCTGCATCCATGAGGATCCTGATCCTATGGAATGCACTGATTCTGTATCATCTTTGGCTCTATGGATGGGATTCCATTGGATAGGAGGGACATCTCTATGAGAGTAATCTTTGAGATTCACTTTGGTCGTGACATCTAAGTGTTGCAAGTACAAAGAATTGGTTCCCCAGTCTTGTACCACTTGCAACTGTCACATAAAGGGTCTTCCCAAGATCATTTCATAGGCATGATTTTTGCTAAAATCACATATAGCAAATGTATGCTTGAACTCGACACCACAAGTGGTGAGAGTTACTCCTTCTAATAACCCTAAGGGTCTCTCTAGATGACCATCGGCCATTTGCAATTTCATCCTCGTGGGCCTGAGTGCTGGCTTGCCCCAACGCTTCCATAGGGAAGTGGTAGCAATTGCAACTCCTGCACCTGAGTCTAAAATGGCCTTGGTGGTGTATCCTTGATGGGTGATAGGAAGATATGTGTTTCCCTCTTCGCCCTCACTCATTTCTCCTATCTTGTCCAATGGTATTTCTCGCATTGTTCTCTGGGATCCTACCTGGGAGCGAGGGTTTGCTATCTCGGGTACTTGTTTGGCTACATGTTTCCATAGCTCTGGCCTTACTTTGAGTAGCTCTTCTAAGGTGAGGTTGCACTGTACTTTAGTGTTTTTCACTACCTCTGTGTTCCTAGGTATGATTGAGTCCTCATTTCGGACCATGACCATGGGTGCTCTCATACAAGTAGACTTAGCTTCCCATGGGCCTGTGAAGTGGGGTAACTCTTGCAGAGAGTTAGACTCAAAGTCTAATCTTTCTTGAGATTGGGTACTCTCATGCTCCTCATAAATGGATGGGATGTCTTGTGGGAATTGGTCGTGTGCATCATCCATAAGTTCAATGGGAGGAGGGACTTCACTCTCTTTAGCCCATTTGTCTTCTTGAATCTCTCATAGGAATTCTGGCGTGAACCGATTCATAGAAGATGATGTATCTGGCTCCGTAGAGTTAGGCACATAGGCTTCCTGGGCAGGAAGACCTACTCTTTCACTTGCCTTGTTCTTGTGTTGAGAGGCGGGTTCCTTTTCTGATTGTGCAATTAGCCTCTCTGTTCTTTCTAACAGTCCTTCAAAGTGTAGTTGTGTCTTGGCTGAGCTAGATATGTTAAAGAGACGGCTGGCTTCAAACATGGTTTGAGCCAACTCCACCATTTTAGCACAAATTTTGGTTCGTTCAAGCTCTAATTCTGCTCTAGGGTAGCACTTTTCATGATCAGTTACGTTTGGCCCTTCTTGGATTCTGGCCTGATATGCTTTAAGCATCATGTTTAGGTCCTCGGGAGTGGGATCTGCTAGGACTAATCCTACTCTAGGCGTTGGTGGGATTAGGTGAGGCGGGTTGGGAAGTGGCGGGTCGGATGGAGTTGGGAATGGTGGAGGTGGGGTAGTGTGAGAGGGAGTTTGAGATGTGAGTTCGGTTATCCTGGCTCTCGTTTCCCTTAGACTTTCCTCAAGTTGACTCATTTTCTTTGCCCATTGCCTTTTCATTCTTTCACGACTATCTCTCCAAGCTCTAGTCCTCTTCTTTGTCATGCTCTCCGTTTTGCTAACATCTGGGCTCTTTTCCTGGCCTACACTTTGGTTTTGCTGCAAGGCTTGGGCTCTAGTGATCACTTGCACTGGTGTAGTGGAAGTCACACTTCCTGTGGAGTCTACAACTAACCCAACAACATTGATAGGAGTAATTTTCGGCATATTATTATGATTCTTTGGGCAGTCTCGTAAGAGATGCTCCTTTCCACACTCCTGGCAATAGCCCTGGATCGTCACTGATAGGGGTTGTGTAGGTGGAGGCAAGGGACAATCACGAATGAGATGATCTCCCTGACATCTGTAGCATGGTCCTCTAGGAAATGGGGGTCTTACTTGCCTAGGTTGAGGTCTAGAGTTGGGGTTTGCGTACATGACATTAGTATACTCAGGCTCCCAATTAGGTTCACTCGGTTCCTCACTGTAGTAGGACTCACCATGTTCAGGAGACTGCATGTAGTAAGCCTAAGAACTATCAACATGCGTAGAATCAAAGCTATGGTCACTGGGATCACTTTCTAAGATTAATGGTGTTACTAGGACTATAGCTCTATTCAGGTTTTCTTCTGCAACAGCATACTTTACCGGAATCACATTAGTAGGAGTAGGTGGTTGTTGTGCTAGCACTCGCTGGGGCCTCAGTTGGGCCTGATATTACGGTTGGTAATTTTGCTGAGGCCTAGTATACTGTTGTGGTGGGTATTGACTCTGGTATCTACCTTGTTGAGGGTATGGTTGAGGGTAGGTTTGCCTAACTGCTTGCTTATTGTAGGGACAGTCTTGTGCTGAGTGATTTGTGTATCTTCGTTCTATGGTGCAGTACTGGCTACTAGGATTTACTTGGGGTTGAGCCATAATGGGACATACATTCGCCATATGGTCACCTCCACAAGTATAGCATCTTTTCACTGGGGCAAATCTTGGGATCTGTTTGTTAGTGACACCTAATTTCTGAGCTACTTTCTCTGCAAGTTCCTCAATTGATGTGGATTGCGAGGAAGAGAGGCTAGAGGCACTATCTGAGTCTTTGTAGATTTTGGAAAGCTCTAGTTCTTCCCCTAGGTTATCCTCAATGTCGATGCACATGCGTACACACTCTTCTATGGTCCTAGGGTCCTTCAAGTACACATAGGATCGCAACTTTGTACTTAGCAATCCATCCAAGAATAAAGCCACTTGTTTGGCAGGTGTGGGTAACTTTGGAACAGGGCATCTCTCTAGGTATTGCCTAAATCTTCTTCCAGCAAGTCTCACGGTTTCTTGAGGGGTTTGCTTGAAGCTGTGAATCAGCGAGGAAGTGTTATGTCTTATGCCACTTTTAGAGAATTCAATGATGAATGCCTCTAGAAGTTGGTCTATGCTCCTGAACTGCCTCTCATTTAGTGGCTGAAACCATGTTAGGGCGGTGTTCCTAAGGGTTAGACCAAAGGCATTGTATTGCGTAAACAGATCTTCCACTTGTTCAGCTCTCAAGACTTGCCTAAACTCAGCCACATGATCGTATGGATCCCTAGTGCCATCGAATAGTTCTTCATGGACTTAACTAGCTGAGTCGGTCTCAAAGTTCTTGTGTGCTCTCTAGGTCTTGGTAGAGGGAACTCATCCGCATTTCTTTGATTCCTTGGAGCTCTAAGTACCTCAGGTTCCACTCTATTTGTTTCCGTTCTCGTTCTTTCTCTGCCCCCTGGGTTGGCAAAGCTTACTTCTGGCCTATCTCTACTTCTGGCCTATCTCTACTTCTCGCCTATCTCTACTTCTGTCTCGTTGAGTTCACCATGACCAAGGATGTTCCAGCTCCAAGGTGACCATAGGACACGTTCGATCTTGGTTGGGGGAAAACGAATTCACCTTTCCAAGTATAAGCATGCCTGTCATGTTCTGTAACCACAAAGATCCTCTCTGAAGCATGATCTAAGTAGGTCACTCTGCCTGGGCTATCAGGATCTTTGAACTCATAGATCAGGATTGACCCTACATTACTTCGCCTATCAGATTTATACCTCCAAAAAGCCTCATCAGTCTCTTGGTTTAAGAGCAGATCTATGCTCTTATTATCCTGGGGAAGCCACTCTGGCGCGATAATCCTAGTGAGAACTGATTTGCCTCGAGGGGTTCTAGGTTCCATGCCCATGTTTCCTTGCTCTAGGTCACCTATGTCCGTTTCTGGGATCACATTTCCGAATTCATATGTCCTATCAGGGTGACTGGTGACTACGTATGTGGTTCCTTCTTTGTCCAGGTATGCTCCATTTTCAAACTTGACAGCTGGGTGTTCTAGTCCAATGGACTGGTCCGGGTTTTTAATCTGGACCACAGATCTTCTTAGGTCGTCCTCATAAATGCTAGCACCTAATCGGTTGGTCCTAATGTATTCCAACTGCGTCTTGTAGGGGCCTTCCACCCTATACAGATATGGCACTCCTGAACTTCCTGTAGGTCTGTCCATGCCTTGAGACATCCCTGATTCACTTGTCTCAGAGCTAGGGTAATGCGAGTGGTGGCTCAACTGTTGGGCCCAAGACCTAGCAGTATGATTAACGCTAGCCTCTAAAGACCTAAGACTCTGTCTTTCTCTTACTAGATGTCGTCCCGATCTAAGGTTCATATGCCTATTTAAGTAGCCCAACTTTTGCCCACAGTACGACCTCGTTGCTGAGATCTTTCGTATCAGTTACTTGATTCCTTTTTATGTTGATTATCGTGCTTATGATCTTGTCCGATATCACGTCGTCAGGTGTACTTGAGTGTATTTCCGCACTTGAAGTTGATCGTTCCACGTTAAGTTCTTTTCCTTTAAGTTTATGTTGTTCTCGACCGTACAAGGATTATGTCATTAGCTTGAACTTGAGTATTTAGGTAGTCTTCACTTGATAAATGCCTATCGCCACCCCGGCCTACTCCTATCACTAGTCGTTCTTAGCCTAAGCTAGGAATTGACAGAGGGAGTTGAGAGTTTCCAACGTTTTGTTTCCTTCTTGGTTGCCCTTGAGTGCCCAGGAAGTGTGTTCCCAAGCTTGCACTTACTCTTGCTTAGAATGCACTTCGATGCTCTCAATAGATCTGTAATGAGTTCCAAAGTTAGCTCAAGACTTAAATTCCAAAGACAGAACCAATCACTTTCATTCATGTAACACAAACACCAATTTGCACTCTGCTTTTTTTGGAAAACAATTCTAGAGATCCCTGAATTTTATTCCCCCTGGGTATGGTCAAGACAAAAATCACAGCAAACGGATTTCGTATGAGAAAGTTATGACTATTCAGGGTTCTAGGGTTAAAACAGGGTTCAAACAGGTTGACAGTTCACAGGATTTTTTTCTCAAAATGCAAGTGTAGGGACCTCACAAGTCACTAATAGCTTGGTAAGTATGCCCAAAATTACCCCAAAAATATGCAAGAAAAAACCCTAGAAATTTGGCCGACAAAGCCTGTCAATCGCGATCGACAGGTCTGTCAATCGCGATTGATAGAGGTGTCTGTCGGGCCTGTCGGTCGCGATCGACATGTCAGTCGTGATTGACAGTGTCAATCGCGATCGACAGAGTCGGTCGTGGGTCCTGTCAATCGCGATCGACGGTGTCGATCGCGATCGACACCTTTTCCGGGATTTCTGTCGTAATTTTAGTCAATCGGGGATGTGTCCATCGCGATGGACACGTGGCAACGCGAAGTTTTCTGTCAATCATCAAAATTCAGTCGGTCGCGATCGACGGTGTCAATCGCGCTCGACAGAGGTGTCGATCGTGGCTGTCGATCGCGATCGACGGTGTCAATCGCGATTGACAGGGTCCTACGTGGCAGTTAGTCGGTCGTGGGGTCTATCGGTCGCGATCGACAGGTCTGTCGGTCATCGGTGTCAGTCACGATTGACTGTGTCAATCGCGATTGACAAAGGAACTCTGAATTTTTTAACTGTTTTTAGTGATTTAGCATGTGCTCATCATGTAGATTATAGTGGTGCACTTTGTTTTACCAAATGGGCGTTTTTTCTGTCGATCGCGATCGACAGACTTTGGCGAGACAGAGACAGTTCCGTTATGTTTCGTACCTGTGCGGAGTGCTGGAGATGATGATGCAACAAGTACCTGCAAGAAAGCTCAAGAAACACGCAAAAACAATGCACACAATATCGCTCTCTCTCTCCCTCTCTCACAAGTGGAATGAGGGAAATGAGGTGGAGAAGGTGATATGATCAAAAACTGAAAATTTTCGTGATGATGGAGATGGAGATCGGATATGGTGAGGATGATGATGGTGATGATGGTGGTGAGGTAAGAAAAAGAAAAATAAGAAGAGTAAAGAAATTACCTACAATGCCAACGTCTCAAATCTACGTCTTACCATCACACGCTCATCCTCAAAGCTCAATCCCCGGCAATGGTGCCAAAGTTTGGTGTAGCTCAGTGATGAGTAGCACCTCCTTTAATGTCAATCCGAGAAGATGTGAGGATGGTATGAAGACCTCGAGCAAGTGAAGGCACAAGTGCGTGAGTGAGAAGCACACAAACATGCACACACATACACACACACGTGCACACATGGCAAGACAAAGAGTGAGAAGCAATGGAGTTCTTTAGATTACTTCCAAAAAGCTCATACTAGTTCAAATCGATTACAAGCTAAGCTCAAAAATGAGCTCTCTAGCTCTATTTATAGTTTTTGACTAGGTTTTGGCCGTGTCCAGACCTAGTGTCCGGCCTAGTTAAAAATTAGGTTCTCTACCCTATTCGGAGGTTCAAACGAAGTCTAAAAAATGTGAAAACTGACAGGTAGGTACTTCTAAAGCTCCTCAAGCTCAAGGACTCCTTGGCTTGCACAAAATGGAGCTACAAAAATATGAAATAGTATTTACAATGGTTTTTAGTGATGAAAATCACTATTTTTGTAGTGGTTTCTATAAATATTTTGACATACATTTCCTGGAGCTCCCTACTTGCTCCTTCTCCTTGTGTGTCCACCTCTTTTATATGCGTTAGTGTCCTGAGAAAATATTGGCCTACTTGCCAGATCATCGTTGACTGCTCTGTCTGCTTGTACTTTCTCTTCTCTCTGACTCCCTTCGTAAGCTTCCTTGCCTTGTGAGTCCTTCAGTTCCAACACTCATCCAACATACTGTCGAGAAATGGTAGTGGAAAAGGGTATGGTATTGTTGCTGCATTCAATTTTTTGTAATCCACGTAGATCCGTAATTGTTTGTTCTTCTTAGGGACGATGAAGATTGGAGAGACCCATTCCGGATTCTCTATGGGTACAATATATCCCACTTTGATTAATCTATCTAGCTCGTACTTCACATGCTCTGAAAAGTTTGGATTGATGATTCTATATCACTATTGCATGACTAGGGTAGCGTCTGGTTTAAGCAAAATTCGGTGATGATATAACTTTGGATCAAGACCCTTCATATCAGCATATGTCCATGCAAACACATCTTTATACTATTGTAGGAGAGCAATCAACGCCATCCGGAATTTTGGATCAAGCCCCAAACAAATTCGGACAAGCTTTGGGTCTTTTGCATTGTCGGATTCATGACTTCTAATGTCCTCTTCAACACAATTTTTTTCCAACTCCATGGGATCTTTCATTACTGTATCTACAATATCCCCTTCTTCTGGATCCATGGGTTCTGTGTGCAGATAGTGGCCGCCATGATATCACAGTCTGGATTGATGACCAAATTTACATCCACAACCCCAAAGGATAACAGATCTCTATTGGCTTCAAGAAATTGTTGCTCTTCATCTTCCTCTAGTCCATCCAGCATGTGAGGAGGTTTCGCCAATATGGGTTTATGCTCGGGAAGATAATATTGTTCTTCTTCTAAGGGGATTGAAAATTTAGCATGCCCTTTCCTGAAAGTGATAGTCTTCTCGTCCCAATTCTATCGAACCTTAGTGTTCCTTAGCCAGGGTCGTCCCAATAGTAAATTATAATTTAGATTCTGCCCTTTTACTTCCAATACTACAAATGTAATATTAAACACCACTTGAGAAATTCTGATGGGGATGTCTTTAATCAACCCCACCAGCTTCACTCATGATTGGTCCGCCATCCGGACAAAAAATGGAGCTGGGTCAATACTAGTCCAACCCATCTAGTTGCATATAGTTATGGAAGAAATATTAATACTCAAACCGCCATCAATCAGGACCTTGGGGATGGCTTTGTTTTTATGCGAGACCGTAATTGTGGGAACTGCATAATCCACTATTCTATCTGAAACATCCTTTACCATAGAAACCGAAGGTTCCAGACTCATGGATGGCGAGTATTTTTCTTGTAAGTGCTTTAGTAATTTCTTTTAGAAGGCTAGAACGAGCCCTAATAAGGCCCCGAGTGATAATTTAATATGTGAATCCTGCAATAACTCACAAGAAGTACCATCCTCCAATGCTATGGGATCATGATAACTCTATTTTCGTTTTGATCTGGATGTCTTGTTCTCAACTCTGATGTCAATCTCTTGAGCATTAGATGATGACTGTTGAACTTCTAAAACTACAGATTCAGCTGGATCTCTAAAATTATCCTTTTCTTTTCCTACTTCATTAACCTCCTGAGTGGGTTTTCTTACCAAGTTTACTATGTCGTTCTTTATTGTAAGGTTCTACTGGAACCAGCTTAGGATCCACATAATACAATGGGTACTCTTGGGCCCACTATACTGCTTTTTTAAATTTTTGCTTCTGTTTCGTTGGGACTGGATGATCTAATTTCTACCCACTCTGATATTCCTATTGCGACCTAGTGACCAATGATGCTAAGGGTTCCAAATATTCTAAGGTCACCACATTAGCCATAGGTGCCTTAAGTTTAGCCTCCTGTTTTCACTGATCGTATTCTTTAGCTTCTTCACATTCCCATCTTCTATGTCTGTATTGCAAACAAAACTAACACTGTATCGGTCAATGCCCTGAATTGTTTGGGCTTGGTTGTTTAAACCTCCGACCTCTACCAAATTCTTGAGAATTGTGATAGAACCCTCGTCGTTGTTCCCGAAATTGTTGTGGAACTGAGTACTATGGTGGTCCGGATATTCTAACATCTTGGCTATCCTTCCATTGTCCAGAGTGGATTGGTGGCTTGTATCCCGTTGGACTACCTTTCCTTGAAAGAGCATTTATTTGTGTCAAAGCCACCAATGTGTTCTTTGCATTAAACTTGCATTCTTCTATATTCTGATTACTCTTATTGAAAATTGCACAATATACCTGGTTCAAGGCACAATTAGCAGTGGTGTCCTACATTCCGACATCATAGTTAATACAATTGATATATCGGAGTAGAACCTTTCTTTGAAACTGGGCTAATCTTCTCAAACCCCAAATTAGCTAGTTGTATTTTCTGGCCTACTCGTGTCGCAAGATTGATTATCTAATCTAGAGTTCTAGTTTGCTCCATTGTATACATGTAGATCTTCTCTTTAATAGCTGGTTGTAGTCCATCAACAAAACATTCCTGCAACATTACTTCTGAAGGATATTTGTCTGTGGGGAATTGTCACCTCATATATCTAAATTCAGAGGCATATTGTTCTACTGTTCCTTTCTGCATCATGTACTCCAAGGTAGCATATATGTTATATGGAGTAACATTTGAGACAAGGTGTGAACCACCTCTTGTTCATTTAAATGGGCTCACACATGAGTGCCATGTGGCACCCATGTGTAGAGCCATGGGTTACTCATTAAATATGCAAAGAGAGAGAGGTTATTGGGATATACATGCGTGGTTGGGTGGCAGATCGAGAATCCAACTCCGTGTTGAGCTAAGAGCACTCTTTACGAATGCCTCTTGGGATTAGTGCAGGACTGTTGAGAGGAAGAAAATGATGGGATGTCATCGGGAACGGTGCCACCTCTTGTGACGGATCAGCCCCTCAAGCCTCTTAGTACAACTAAATTCAAGAAGAAGTTGCCTTTTGGGAAAAACAAAGTTTTTATTAAAAAATAAAGATCACAAGGGCCTAGTGTTGACCTAAGTACCAACTTAGGGACTTGTGGAGAAAGAGACTATACCTCAATCCCCCTCAAGTGCATATAGTGGGGATTCACGCTTTAATTATCAATCCGATGAGTATACAAACCTAGCCGAGTGTATGAGGACATGCAATCAAGTGATGATCAATGCAAATGAACTACTCAAAGAGTGCAAACAATGCAAAGACTAATCCAAACAAGCTTCAACTGTCAGTCATGGTGTCACGATACTTAGTGCAGCAGTCGTCAGTATTTTGGACTTTTCTCTCAGTTCCGAACTCCAAATATAGCAAATAGCATATGCATTTCAAAGCTCTTGAGAAGACGCATCCAATGGAGGTATTTCACACAATTCTGACACTCCTACTTCAAGTTATGAGCAAAATATTGAGTCGTGGGAAATACCTTTCTACACTTCAGCACTTCCTACACTTTGCACACACCTTACCTACAGCAAATAAACACTTTCATGGATAGACAACGCTTTTCTAACACTCTTTCCAAGCAATACACATGCATACAAGCTCACAAAGAAGAAGATACAGAGTGAAGAAGACACAAATTCGAATTTTTGTGCTCTCTATTCTCACAATGGCAAAAAGTCTTTACAAAGAGTCACAAATTGACTTATATACTTGTGCCCTAAAAATGGTCCTTTCACACAAGAGACCGGCACTTTATTCACTAAAAGACTAATTTCCTACTATTTTACATGGGTAAATTTCTAATCTTCTGAGGGGATGCATCTAGAGGACTCCTCTAGTGCATTTACAACGGAAAATATATACAAGACTGGTTATACTACAAAAATTGGGTGTCCAAATCGGAAAAATTTTGGGGCCCGTCTTTTTCTCTGCTTTGGTGCTCTCTTTAGCTTTGCAACACTCTCCCCCTCTTCGTCTCTGTCGTCCCTTGACAGGCTTTACTTCTTGTTTTACATCCTCTGGGCCTGATACATTTGTCTTGCTTGGTAAGTAGGGTTGCCACGCACGCCACCAGTGTAAGGTATGAGGATAAGGTGCTACAGTCTTCGATCTGGGCCTGCCAAAGATCAAGAGGTTGTAGCAACCTTTTGGGCTGCGTCCTTTCCTTCGTGTGTGCGCCCTTGCGGGGCTCTGTGCAGAGATGGGTGGTGCGCCCTTGCGGGGCTTCTTGTAGAGATATATCTTCAGATATTCCTTTTTAGTGAAGCTTCTTTCGTTGTCTTCATCTTTTCTTTCTTTTACTTGATTCTCCCTCAACACTGCCCCCCTCTTGGACTCTGTCGTCCCCGACAGGCTTTGACGAGCGACGGGCATATTTTCTATATATTTTTTGCTCTGTTTCATTAAGCAAATTGGCTTCACGTATCATTAATTGCTTCCATTGTTCTGCCTTTACACCATCATTGGGTGGCTGTTGGTGATCTGCAAAGAAGCTAAGTTTGTATGCCACTAATCGGGCATTCAAATTAGAGGACATCTTCAAAAAGACTTCTGAATCAATCTCAAAAAATCCTGTAAAGAACGCTTCTTCAAAAGTTTGCATATATACACTTGGCAAGAACATCAATCGGGAATAATAAGCCATTATTGTTGGTCTGCTAGGCATCTGCTTTCCTGTATCTACAGGTTGAGCTAAGATACAACCAATGGCAAACCTGGAAGCATCCACATGAATGTGAAATGGCTTATTCCAGTTAGGTACTCGAAGGACTGGTGCTGAACTCAACCGATTCTTTAACTCATTGAAGGCTTTCTCACATTCCTCGGTCCAATTAAATTGAGTCAAGAGTGCATAGAGAGGTCTAGCAATTATGACATACATATGTATAAATCTTCGGTAGTATCCACAGTGTCCCATAAATGCTTGTACTTCTTTAGCAGTCTTTGGTCTTGGTAAATCCATAATTACTTTGATTTTGTCTTCATCGGTTGAAATTCCATTTTTAGAGACAATATGTCCTAATATTTTTCCTTGTCGAACCATGAAGACACATTTTTTTGGGTTTAGGCATACTCGATATTGTCAACATTTGGCAAAGATCTTTTCTAATTCAGGTATGTGCTCTGATCGTATAGCTGAATAAGTACAAAGATCGTCCACATATACCTCCATACTTTTTCTCAGGAACTCTTTGAATACATGGCACATCAATCTTTGGAAGGTGGCTGGGGCATTAGTTAGACCAAAAGGCATGACTCTAAAGGCGTATACTCCCCATTCAGTTGCGAAAGCGATTTTGTGTTGGTCCTCAGGAGCAATGGCTACCTGATTGTACCCTGAAAAGCCATCCAAAAAACTATAGACTTCCTTCCCTGCCACTCTTTCCAACAGATGATCCGTAATGGGTAATGGGTAACTATCCCTTATAGTCGCGGCGTTTACTTTCTTCAGATTGATACACACTCTGAACTTCCCATTCTTTTTCGGTACAACCACCAAAGGTGACACCCATTCCGTATGCTCAATCTCATATATGAATCCAGCATCTAACAACTTATCTATCTCTTCCTTTATCTTTGCTTAATATACATCATTGTATGTATATGGTCTTTGTTTAGAAGGTTTGGCTTTGGATGTCATGGGGATTCTATGGGCACAAATAGATGGATCTACTCCTTTCAAATCCTTATAGGTCGAGGCAAAGACATCCCGATATTCCCTTATGAGGTGTATTAACTCTTGTTCTTCCTCCATTGAGACATCCTGTCCTATAAAAGTACATCGTTCTTCTCCTTCCTCTAAGGTTACTACTATCTTCTTGGTTTGTTCTTTATTGTCATATGCTATTCCTGGTTGTGCTTCTCTTTTAGGCATTTGAATAGCAATTTTTCTCTCCTCTACTTCATATCTTTTGAAGTGGGCTGGCACTTCAAACTGATCTTGTGGCTTGTTTTCTTCTCCTTCTAGCTCTTTATCTAACTCCAGCTCTTCTTCCTGTGTAGGTTCCTGGTTGTTTTTGTTAGCTGTGATGCTTATTTTTTTATTTTCATCCTCTTTTTCCATTGGTTCGGGCTCCATCTCAATGCTCTCATAGTCCTCCTTCCATTCTTTCTCTATCACTTCTCCTTCTTCTACCTCCTGAAGGACTACTACATATAGGCTAACATCATATCCTTCCTCATCAATACATTCATTCATAGTTATTACTTCTTCATTCACACATACATCGAGGGTCGCTAAAATCTCCATCCAACCATGAGGTTCAAACTCTTCATCCAAAAAGACTTGAGGCATGTAAGCTGGATCTTGTATAGACCTAGCTACTCCTTGCCTTTGCTGCCATCCCTTTCTCCTATCTTCCTTTTTGGCAGTTTGACATATCCATAGATGAGTGTCCTCGTTCATCCAAGATTGGTCACTAGAACCTATGTTGTGAATTGACTGAACGTCTTCTTCCATATGAATTTGATTCCATTGTAAGGGGGAAACATCTTGATATGTATAAGTGTGGAGATTTGTTCTTGTGGTGGTTCCTTCATGTTGTAAGTATACAACATCTTTTCCCCAATCTTGCACAACCTTTAGCTGTCTCATGAAAGGTCTCCCAAGTATCATTTCATAGTTGCTCGCCCTTTCAAATTGACATATTGCTAAGGTGTGTTCAAATTCCACTCCGCATATGGTGAAAACTACTCATTCCAATAATCCCAAGGGTCTTTCTGTGTGTCCGTCGGCCATTTGTATCTTCATACGCGTTGGTCTTAAAGCTGGTTTTCCCCATTTCTCCCAGATTTCTCTAGTGGCAATGCCTACACCAGCTCCGGAATCTAAGATGGCTTTGGTTGTATATCCCCTATAAGTAATTGGAAGGCAAGTGTTTCCTTCATCTCCCTCACTAAAATCTCCTACCTTATCCACTGGGATCTTTACTGTGTTTACTTCATCAGATATCTCTTTTTCTTCCGTCTTGATCTCCAATTGGCTGATTAATTTCTCCTTCAAGTGTGGTTTAACCTTCAACAGTTCTTCCAAAGTTAGGGTACAAGGGATTTTGACCCTTCTAAGGTGTTGTATAATATCCGATGTTTGGACTGATGGGTTCGGTTCTTTTTTCCTTAGTGAGGGGATGCAATACAATTCTGAATTATGTTCATACTCTCCTGTGTAATTTGGCAAAGCCTTTACTCCGTCATCTCCTTTGTCACTAGGATCCATTGGTAAAATTTCTTCTGAATTTAATTCAGGTATTGAACCCTCTATTCCATCATCTGCTTCTAGTTCTTCAAAGGGTGGTTCACTTCCTTCCACTTTCTTCCATCTGTCTTCTTGGACTCTAGCCCACAAATCTTTAGGCCATTCCCCTTCTACTTCGGGAACAATGGATCCTTCCCTTTTATCCTCACCATAATTGCCATTCTGCGTATTATTTACTTCGGGTTTTTCGTGGTCATGAATGATGACGCATTCTTGGAATTCTCTTTCGGAAATTCGGGTATTGGGTAATGGCAACGCAGGTTTCTCTAAGGTCTGGTGAGCAACTTCTATTAATTTTTTGCAGATCTCCAACCTTTCTTTCTCTATGTCACCTCTAGGATATTCTCTTTCATGTTGTTCTATGGTAGGTCCTGCTCTTATTCGTGCCTTGTATGCCTAAATCCACATGGCTAATTCTTCTGGCATGGGATCTGCTAAGACTGATCCCACCTCTTCTTTTTTGTACTTTTCATTCTTGTTTTCTTCTTCAATTTTCTGTTCCTCCTTTGGGTTTTGTTCATTCTTCTCATTTTCCTTCTTCTGCAGTAACTTCTTTTCTTTTATCCTATCTCTCCGGTTCTTCCATCTTTGCGTTCTTTTACTTACAACACTTTTCTCAGGCTCTTCCGAGTCTTCCACTCTCGGTGGTGTGGGTGTATTCATCTCTAGGTCACTTTGATTGTGTTTTTCAGGTTTTTCTGGGGTCTCTCTAACTTTGGCTCTTGTTATCGCCTTCAGTGGTACAGTGTATTCCTTGTCACTTCCTGATGACTCTATTACTTCTATTACGTTGATTTGCACATTGGATGTAACCTTGTTGGGGTTCTTGGGGCAATCTCTGAAAAGGTGTTCCTTACCACAATCACTACAGTAGCCTTCCCAGACTCGTTGTGGTGGTGGTGGGTTTGGCAATGTGCATTCTCTGATATAGTGATCACCTCCACATCTATAGCATGGTCCTCTGGGCACAGGCGGTCTGTTCATGGGTCGGGGTGGTATGGTTGCTCTAGGGGTTGTGTACATTAATGACACATAGTCCTGCTCGTATCCATATGAACTATCTGGTACTTCCATGCCATAGGCATATGGTTCGTACAGTTGTCCATATTCTATCATAGAGCTTTCATAATTGGGATATGCTCCTTGACTATGGTCGTAAGATGAGTCATATGGTTCATTACTAGTCAGTGGTGTGGCTGGGATTATTGCTCTCTCTAGGTTTTCTTCAGGTTGAGCTATCTTGACTGGGACAACGTTCTGAGGATGGGGTGGTTGTTGTCCTAGTACTGGTTGTGGTTGGGTGTATCCTTGATACGCATATGGTCGTGGCACTGGTGCATGCTGCTGATAAGTAGGGTACCTCCATGCTTCACCTCCTTGCTCTCTCTGGGGGTATCCATAAGGTCTCGTATATGGCTGTGCTTGTCTTGATTGCCTATTGTAAGGGCAATTTTCCGTACTGTGATTTGTATATTTTTGTTCTATACTGCAATATTGTAGAGGTCCTAGGACAGTGGGTCTATTATAAGCATAAGCAGGTGGTGGGACTACTCCCCTAGTGCACAAGCGAGAAGGATGATCACCTCCGCACTACATACATCTTCTGAGCATGGCCACTCTTAGAGGGTTATTGGGGTAGTTCCTCTGTCCTTGAACGTTCAACTTCTTTGCTACCAAATCGGCTATTTCCTCTACATTGTTTTTAGGGTTTGATGTGCTACTGGCCGAATCTTCACTTTTCAAGCTACCTTGAGGTATTTTCAAATCTTCTACTAGGTTGTCTTCTAAATCAATACATTCCTTCATACACTCTTGCAAGGTTTGAACTCTCTTCACGTATACTAGAGATCTTAATGATCTGTTCAATAATCCTTCCAAAAATAAGGACACCATTTTATTTTGGGTAGGTCTCTCTTCCACAGGGCATCTGTCCACATACTGCTTGAATCTTCTTGCTGCCAATCTTACTGATTCTGTAGGGGCTTGCTTAAAGCTATGGATCAATGATGACGAATTGTTTTTAATTCCTGACTTAGTCAATTCCTCAATCATTTCTTGATAGACTTGTTCCATGTTTTGAAAATTATTAGGGTCCAATGGCTAGAACCATGCTAACGCAGTATCTGACAAAGTAAGACCAAAGGATTCATATTGGATCAAGAAATCTTCTACTTGTTCGGCTCTGATTACTTGTTTGAATTCGGCTATATGATTGTAAGGTTCACTAGAGCCATCATAGTGGTTTCTCATGCATTTGGCAACTTGAATTGGCCTTAATCTTCTTCCTGCTTCGGGCGGTCTAGGCATTACTGAGAAAATTGGTCTTCCTATGGGTATGCCTGGTCCTCTTGCTACAGGTGGTCTGACTGGGGCAGGCATTCCATGTCTTGGGTCAACTGGTGGTTGGGGTCGGTAATTAGGATTATTTGTAGGCATTGCAAACTGCACATGTGGTCTGACCGGGATTTGTGTTTGTTGTGTTTGTTGTGTTTGTCCTGACTGTTGATATGAATCATTCTGAGACGTTCCAAGTGGGTTTCGTGAAGTAGTGGCTTGGTCCCTAGGGGGGAACACTGGAATATTCTGATATTTCAACTCAGCTCTTTCCGATTCTGTTAAGGGCCAATATCTTCTCTGATTCTTATCCAAATATGTGATGATGGTGGGGAAATCAGGGTCTTGTAACTCATAGATGGTGAAAGGATTAGGGGCAGCTTCCCATATTGAAGAATGTGCTCTAAGACGATACTCCATTCCATTGATCAAATACACATCTATTAGAGAGTCATCCTCGGGAATCAGATCTCCTCTCCATATCCTAGCAACAGTAGATCTCCCTCTAGGAGTAGTTACTTGCTCTTCATTCCCTCCTCCATTTAAGTTTGAAGCATTGTTTTCTTCCCCATGTTCATTAATGTTTTGTGATACAGAGAGAGAGGGAAGGGTAGCAAAGCATAGAAAACAAGTGTATTGAATCAAAATATGAAAATCTCTCAAAAATTTGGCAAAGGGTCAAGTATCGTGTTCTCTCGCGGTCGAGTATCGCGATACTTAGCAAGTATCGTGATCTCCTGTGGTTGAGTATCGCGATATTTCCTAGATATCGTGTATCGTGGTCCATCGATCGCGATACCTATCAAAGATCGTGTATCGTGCTGTCACCGATTGCGATACCTACCGTGTATCGTGTATCGTGATCTATCGATCGTGATACTTGAGAAGTATCGTGTATCGCATTTGGTCAAGTATCGTGTATCGCCTTTGGAAAGATCACGATACTTCAGAAATATCGTGTATCGTTTGAGCCAAGTATCGAGTATCGTTTTCAACCAAGTATCGTGTATCGTGTCATCACAGATCGCGATATTTGTCACCGATCGTGTATCGTCTTTATCGAAGTATCGTGTATCGTGTGGTCCAAGTATCGTGTGGTCCAAGTATCATGATTGCCAGGTATCGAGTATCGTGGTTTGCAGATCGCGATACTGGAGAAGTATCGTGTATCGTTGTAGTTGAAGTATCGTGTATCGTGGGCATCCAGAGATCGTGTATCGTGGTCCCTGATCAAGTATCGTGTATCGTATGTGTTCAAAGATCATGTATCGTGTGACTTTGAAGTCAAGTATCGTGGCTTGAAAAGTTCATTTTCAATCAATTCCAAGTCAAAATTTTTATGGAATTCTGGTCCATAGTGAAGAGTTCTAGAAGCTAGAGGTTAGCAAGGACTGATCGGAGTTGTGAAGTGGATGAACCTGAGATCTGGAAGAACCCTAGGAAGCCGAAGAAGTGTAATCTCTTCTGTAGGTAGTGTGGCCGAGCCAAGTAGCTGTTCACATTACTCGGAGACCTCCAGTGAGTCAGAGGAAGAAATTCCCATGGCTTCAGAGGATATGCAGAACACAGTACCCATCATTGGCATGATGTCAATCATTGAAGGAGAGTACATGACCTCCTTGGAGTATGTGAACACCAACCAAAATGAGATCCCTATTTATTTGGATGGTCTAAACAGATCAGTGGCCAGGTTAAAGAAGGCTTCAGAGGCTTACATAGTGCCTAGGCCAGCAATCAAGTATGTAGGAGGACTTTACATGGACAAAAGAGATATCCAGTATGTTGGATAATGTAATGGCTGTGATACCTATACAAGCATGAAACTTTTACACTATCAATGCAAGTGCTAACTGAATCGTGTCACTACCAATTCATAAGCTTATCTCTTGACTATTGACATCATTGCCATCTGTCTGCCTCGCTATCTCTTATGTCTCTTGTCTATGGATGGGGACGAATGTTCCTCCAATCCACCAATGTGCATGGTAGGAGTTCTTTGCACTCAAACCAATCCTTTTGTTCCTTCAATAGCATCCCTGGTATGTTCAAAAGATGGCAGTCATGGAAGGTGACCGCAATATCTGTGTTGTTGCATTGTTTGCTGACTGCTATAGAATATTGTTGCTCTGCATGCTCTGCTCACAACTTAGCCAAATAAGCCAGATTCAGCATAGTCCTCAACCTTTTATGGTCTGCATTTCTGTGTTGAGAACGCCAGGTCTGCATCATTATTACCCTAGATGGTATCTTAACTCCAATGATTCTACACTCGTCACGGCTCTCAAAATAAGAAACACGCTATCAAATTTGAAATGTTATGATTGCCGCCCTTGTTAATTACATGTATGATTTGCATGCATAGTAGTTACTCCGCTGATTATTATCGACTATTGCATGATCATTTATTTTTTGATTTAAAAAAGAAAAATCTTTTATTTATGTAAATAAGCATATAAATTTTTTTTAATACTTGAATTTACCCTCCGAAAGTCTCAGAGGGCCATAATTTAGACCCATTGATGACCGTTGGTAATGGTTCGCCTGCCAGCGTGGCCAACCAAAAGGAGCCTAGTCCACAAAGCTTGTGAATCCAGAATGGACCCATCCACCACAATTTTAACTTGGCCATTTTCCTCTTCATCTTAGAATCAAATTACAACGCAAGATCACCAGGTCGAAAAATCTTTGTTCGTAGATTCTAGTCGTGCCATTTCTTTTGACAATTTTGAAACACCTGCAATAATTAAAAACTATGATACCGATGCTCATCCAATTGGCATAGATGATCCATCTGATAAGCGAATGGGTCTTTCCATACCAATCGCTTCTCGATCGCAATTTGGAGACTTGGCACCACAAATTCAAATGGAAGATCCGCTCCTATTTGTACAACAATTTGAAAGGGATGCTACCAATGGTAACTTTATAGGATGTCTTGTAGGCCCAAAGCATAGTGGGAAGAACAATTTTCCATTAATCTGTAGAGTCCAACAACATCTTTTGTAGCATGTGGAGTAGGACCTTGTTGGTACTTTCTGCCAATCCATTTTCTCATGGGTAATAGGAAGAACTAAACTTGTGCTTAATTTGATACTCCGAGGTTAGTTTTGAAATTAATTGATTCAAAATGTGGAAGGTCGTACCATGGAAAGAGTTTAGTGTGAAATTTCTTTGCGACTATTCGTGTTGTAGCCTGTTTGGTGGCCCAAGCTTCTACCCATCTGGTATAATAGTCTGTGCAAGTCAAAATATACAGGGCCCCCGTTTCCATGGTTGGTGGTTTAATTGGACCAATAAAGTCCAAGCCCCATTTCTAAAAGGGCTCCATCAGAAGAATGGGTTGCAACGAGAAGTGATGACTATCTCGAGGTTCGCCAGTTTGTTGACATGGGTCACACAATTGTTCGCTGCGTTTTGAACATCTACATACATGGTAGGCCACCACAATCTAACTTGCTGGATTTTTTGGACCATAATTAGATGACTTAAATGCCCACCGGCCTCTCCTCCATGAACTTGCGTAATGACTACTATCACCTCATGTAGAGGTATGCAATATAACCAAATTTTTATCGGATCCTTGTGGTAAAATTGTCCCATAATAATAGTAAATTTACGACTTTTAGGGACCTAGTTTCTTTCTGCCCGTGGACCGCAAATGAGACGAGGCAATTCCATTTTCTAGAAAGCTTAACATCTCCTTGTACCAAGTAGAGGAAGTCTGAGGAGGATTTTTTATTTCTACCACCGTAAAGACCTCTGCATCCAGAAGAGCATCATCGATACCCTCTAGTGGTTATAGCAAGGCATTATGATCCACATGGAAGGTGAACGACCATCCTAGTAAATAATGGCAAAACTTCTTGATATAGTAGATTACACCAGATGTGCAGCCATCTTGCCGAAAACTGAGAAGTCATCTAAGAAAATTTGCATAAAAGATGTAAGGTACGGAGTGAAGATTTGCTACATGTAGCACTGAAAAGTGTTGGGTGCATTTCATAACCAAACCACATGACGGTACATGCAAATACTCCCCAATTTGTGATGAAGGCCCTTTCAGTTATATCTTCCTCCACCATTCTCACTTGGTTGTAGCCACTAAAACCATCAAGGAAAGAATACATTTGGCGACCTGCGACCTCATCCAACATACTGTCGAGAAATGGCAGTGGAAAAGGGTATGGTATTGTTGCTGCATTCAATTTTTTGTAATCCACGTAGATCCGTAATTGTTTGTTCTTCTTAGGGACGATGAAGATTGGAGAGACCCATTCTGGATTCTCTATGGGTACAATATATCCCACTTTGATTAATCTATCTAGCTCATACTTCACATGCTCTACAAAGTTTGGATTGATTCTGTATCACTGCTGCATGACTAGGGTAGCGTCTGGTTTAAGCAAAATTCGGTGATGATATAACTTTGGATCAAGACCCTTCATATCAGCATATGTCCATGCAAACACATCTTTATACTATTGTAGGAGAGCAATCAACGCCATCCGGAATTTTGGATCAAGCCCCAAACAAATTCGGACAAGCTTTGGGTCTTTTGCATTGTCGGATTCATGACTTCTAATGTCCTCTTCAACACAAATTCTTCCCAACTCCATGGGATCTTTCATTACTATATCTACAATATTCCCTTCTTCTAGATCCATGGGTTCTGTGTGCAGATAGTGGCCGCCATGATATCACAGTCTGGACTGATGACCAAATTTACATCCACAACCCCAAAGATAAGAGATCTCTATTGGCTTCAAGAAATTGTTGCTCTTCATCTTCCTCTAGTCCATCCAGCATGTGAGGAGGCTTCGCCAATATGGGTTTATGCTCAGGAAGATAATATTGTTCTTCTTCTAAGGGGATTGAAAATTTAGCATGCCCTTTCCTGAAAGTGATAGTCTTCTCGTCCCAATTCTATCGGACCTCAGTGTTCCTTAGCCAGGGTCGTCCCAATAGTAAATTATAATTTAGATTCTGCCCTTTTAGTTCCAATACTACAAATGTAATATTAAACACCACTTGAGAAATTCTGATGGGGATGTCTTTAATCAACCCCACCAGCTTCACTCATGATTGGTCCGCTATCCGGACAAAAAATGGGGCTTGCTCAATACTAGTCCAACCCATCTACTTGCATATAGTTATGGAAGAAATATTAATACTCAAACCTCCATCAATCAAGACCTTGGGGATGGCTTTGTTTTTATGCCAGACCGTAATTGTGGGAATTGCATAATCCACTATTCTATTTGAAACATCCTTTACCATAGAAACCGAAGGTTCGAGACTCATGGATGGCGAGTATTTTTCTTGTAAGTACTTTAGTAATTTCTTTTAGAAGGCTAGAACGAGCCCCAATAAGGCCCCGAGTGATAATTTAATATGTTAATCCTGTAATAACTCACAAGAAGTACCATCCTCCAATGCTCTGGGATCATGATAACTCTATTTTTGTTTTGATCTGGATGTCTTGTTCTCAACTCTGATGTCAATCTCTTGAGCATTAGATGATGACTGTTGAACTTCTAAAACTATAGATTCAGCTGGATCTCTAAAATTATCCTTTTCTTTTCCTACTTCATTAACCTCCTGAGTGGGTATAAGAGTTTTCTTACCAAGTTTACTATGTCGTTCTTTATTGTAAGGTTCTACTGGAACCAGCTTAGGATCCATATAATACAATGGGTACTCTTGGGCCCACTGTACTGCTTTTTTAAATTTTTGCTTCTGTTTCGTTGGGACTGGATGATCTAATTTCTACCCACTCTGATATTCCTATTGCGACCTAGTGACCAATGATGCTAAGGGTTCCAAATATTCTAAGGTCACCACATTAGCCATAGGTGCCTTAAGTTTAGCCTCCTGTTTTCACTGATCGTATTCTTTAGCTTCTTCACATTCCCATCTTCTATGTCTGTATTGCAAACAAAACTAACACTGTATCGGTCAATGCCCTGAATTGTTTGGGCTTGGTTGTTTAAACCTCCGACCTCTACCAAATTCTTGAGAATTGTGATAGAACCCTCGTCGTTGTTCCAAAAATTGTTGTGGAACTGAGTACTATGGTGGTCCGGATATTCTAACATCTTGGCTATCCTTCCATTGTCCAGAGTGGATTGGTGGCTTGTATCCCGTTGGACTACCTTTCCTTGAAAGAGCATTTATTTGTGTCAGAGCCACCAATGTGTTCTTTGCATTAAACTTGCATTCTTCTATATTGTGATTACTCTTATTGAAAATTGCACAATATACCTGGTTCAGGGCACAATTAGCAGTGGTGTCCTACATTCCGACATCATAGTTAATACAATTGCTATATCGGAGTAGAACCTTTCTTTGAAACTGGGCTAATCTTCTCAAACCCCAAATTAGCTAGTTGTATTTTCTGGCCTACACGTGTCGCAAGATCGATTATCTAATCTAGAGTTCTAGTTTGCTCCATTGTATACATGTAGATCTTCTCTTTAATAGCTGGTTGTAGTCCATCAACAAAACATTCCTGCAACATTACTTCTGAAGGATAGTTGTCTGTGGGGAATTGTCACCTCATAGAACTAAATTCAGAGGCATATTGTTCTATTGTTCCTTTCTGCATCATGTACTCCAAGGTAGCATATATGTTATATGGAGTAACATTTGAGACAAGGTGTGAACCACCTCTTGTTCATTTAAATGGGCTCACACATGAGTGCCATGTGGCACCCATGTGTAGAGCCATGGGTTACTCATTAAATATGCAAAGAGAGAGAGGTTATTGGGATATACGTGCGTGGTTGGGCGGCATATCGAGAATCCAACTCCGTATTGAGCTAAGAGCACTCTGTATGAATGCCTCTTGGGATTAGTGCAGGACTGTTGAGAGGAAGAAAATGATGGATGTCATTGGGAACGGTGCCACCTCTTGTGACGGATCAGCCCCTCAAGCCTCTTAGTACAACTAAATTCAAGAAGAAGTTGCCTTTTGGGAAAAACAAAGTTTTTATTAAAAAATAAAGATCACAAGGGCCTAGTTTATCCACAGATTAGTTTGAGAGGGCCAAAAGAGAGAACCTATGGTTTAGGTGTTTGTCTCCTAGCCATTCATAGTGGAACTGTCCACTCAAGAAGGGGGAAGAAAAGAAGAAGGAACCAGAGACTAGTATGGCCCCCGAAAAGGGCAAAAAGGTGGTCCACCTATGTTAGCCCTTCCTATTCATGGTAGCTTTAGCTGCAAGGGAGTGGAGGTGATGCGTAAGGATTTAGAGGACACCTGTTGCTTGACTCAGTCATTGTGTTCACAGCAGTTTGGACCACATGATCTAGTTAAATTGCATGGTAGTGTGTACGGGACCAGGGTGCGGGTCATGATAGATGACTCTGCCACTTATAATTTTATAAACTATGCTTTGGTCAAGAAATTAAAGATTCCCCAGTAGCCTAGTGCACATAAGTACATTGTATCTATGATGCAAGGGCAAGATAAGAGGATATGGGATATGGTGGTATCCAATTTGGAAGTCAAGATGCAGGACTATATAGATTATATGGACTTCCAAATTATGAATATGGAGAGGACAGACCTTGTGTTAGGAAGAGAGTGGCTATGGGGGTTGGGAGACACTCTTAAATGAAGCTATCAAAATAACACACTTGAATTTGAAAAGAATGGAAGTAAAGTTTATATCCAAGGAGAGAGAGATGTACCTAGTGCAACTCTCATTTCATCATTAGAGTTGTTTAGTCCTTGTTATTCTCAACATGTATAGGAGATGTTTTTATTGTATAGTCATGATATGGAGCATTGTACAGACAGCTCATCTGATGTATATTTTCATGCTAGGAATGTAAATATGGACAGGACTTTCTACTATTCTTTTTTGCAAGAGTGTGTGGTTAAAAGTTTTAAGGATCTTATGTTTGAGTATAGAGATGTTTTTCCCACTGACTTATTCGCAGGCCACCTTATAGGCTTAGTGTTTCTCAGCATGAGGAGGTTGAGAGGCAATTGCAGGATTATTTAGATAAGGACTTCATTAAACCTAGTAACTCACCTTGGGCATCGCCAATGCTCCTAGTTAAAAAGAAAGATGGCTCTATGAGACTATGTATAGACTATAGATCACTTAATAAGGTAACTATCAAAAATAGGTTTCCAATGCCTAGATTGGAAGATCTATTTGATCAGTTACATCAAGCTAGGTATTTTACCAAGCTTGAACTTAGATCAGGATATCATCATATTAGGATTAGGGTAGAGGATGTCCCTAAGATTGCATTTAGGACTAGATATGGGCATTATGAGTTTTTGGTGATGCCTTTTGGTCTCACCAATGCTCCTACCACTTTCATGAAGCTCATGAATAGTGTTTTACGGCACTATCTAGGACATTTTGTAGTAGACTTTTTGGATGACATTCTGATCTATAGTGCATCAAAAGAAGAGCAATTGGAACACTTAAGAAAGGTATTTCAAGTGCTAAGGTAAAATTCACTCTTTGCTAAGGAGTCAAAGTGTGAATTTTTCAAAACAGAGGTTAGATACCTTGGGCATATAGTCTCCCAGGATGGAATCTAGATGGATCCTGAAAAAGTAAGGGCTATTATGGAATGGCCACATCCAAGGAACTTGGAAGAGCTACAGATCTTCCTAGGTTTATCAGGTTTCTATCGAAGGTTCATCAAGAATTATGCCAAAATTGTTGTCCCGATGACGGAACAGCTTAAAGGGAAAGGGAAAGCCTTACATTGGGGAGACAAACAAAAGCAAAGTATGGAAAAATTGAAAGTAGCAATTGCTACAGCTCCACTTTTGCATATAGCAGATCCCAACAAACCATTTGTGGTTGAGACTGACACGAGTGATTTTGCCATAGGAGCGGTTTTAGTTCAAGATGGTCGACCAGTAGCTTTTGAGAGTAAGAAACTAGAACTGGCTCAGAAGAATTACTCCGTCTATGAGAAGGAGTTGTATGAAATTGTCCATGCTTTGAAGAAGTGGCATCATTATTTATACGGTGCCAAAGTCATGATAGTGTTTGATCAAGAGAGCATTAAGTGGCTCTCTAATCAAAGAGAACTTAAAGGTCATAAGGCCCGATGGGCAAAGACCCTTCAGGAGTTTGATTATGAGCTTAGGTATAGGAAGGGAAAGTTTAATGTAGTGGCTGATTCACTTAGCCGCATGCCTATGCTCAATGGACTGAGTTTTACTCAGATCACTAGTGAGCTACTTGAGTCCCTTGGAGGGAAATGTAGGTTTGATCCTGCATATTCTGAGATTTGGGAAGCCATAGAGAATGGGGATCTTGATATATGGGTTTCTAGTGAGGATGGAGTATCGACGGGTACTCAAGAAGGATTCAAGTGGAAGAATTACAGTGTCCTTGATGGATATCTGTTATATAAAGGTATCGTATGTGTCCCAAGAGATCTTGAGATGAGACGGCATATTTCGTATGAGTGTCATGACACACCTAGTGTGGGACACCCAGGAGTTAACAAGACTTATGATCTTGTTAAGAGGCATTTTTATTGGCCTGGACTTCATAAGGATGTCCTAGAGTATGTGCTTAAGTGCACCAAATGCCAGGTCAACAAAGCTGAGAGATTGAGAATTGGAGGACTACTCCACCCATTGGATATTCCTAACGGGAAGTGGGAGAGTATCTCCATGGACTTTATAGTCAGATTACCTAAGACACAGAGAGGGCACGACTCAATCTGGGTAATTGTGGATAGGTTAACCAAAATGGCTAGGTTTATTCCGACATGTACTATAGTGAAGACACTAGAGTTGGCTAGACTTTTTGTGGAGAACCTATACCGGTTATATGGTCTTCTTTTAGACATAGTTTTCGATTGGGATAGGAAGTTTACTAGCCACTTTTGGAGAGCGGTCTTCAAAAGGTTGGACACAAAAATTAGCATGAGTACGGCCGAGCATCCATAGTCGGATGGGCAAACAAAGAGGGTTAACCAAATCCTGGAAGATATGCTTTGAGCATATGTGAATGAATGGCAAACTAATTGGGAAGAGTATTTACCTATAGTAGAGTTTGCATATAATAGTGCCAAGCACTCTTCCACTAGGCATAGTCCATTTATGCTTATGTATGGGTTTCATCCAAGAGCTCCTTATGCAATAGGCTTGCAGAATGAAAAGGATCAAGCCGCAAAGGATTTCTTGGAGGAGATGAATGATATGCTTAGGCTTGCTAAGGACAACATTAGGAGAGTCAGGATAGAGCTAGAGCTTATGCTAACCCTCAAAGGGGAGACATCAACTTTGAGGTAGGAGAGCAAGTCTATCTTAGAGTTCCATCTAAATCTGAAACCATGAAGATGGGACCTTGTCCAAAACTATCTCCTAGGTATTGTGGACCTTTCCAAATACTTAAGAGAATAGGAAAGATGGCTTACTAGCTCCAACTTATAGTAAATAGTCAAATCCATCCAGTTTTTCACGTTAGCCGGCTTAAGAAAAGGTTGGGTAAATCTAACAACCTCATTCCAGATAGTGAGGTAGTAGAGCCTATTTCTATTCAATCTATTCTAGATGAGCCTGAGAGCATACTACGCACTCGAGAGAAATGGACGAGAAGTCACTTGTATAAAAAGTGTCTAGTAAAGTGGAAATATAGTTCAGAAGATAGTGCCACATGGGAGTGGGTTAGCACCCTTGAGAGACGGTTTCCCAATTTTAGATTACCTTCCCAAGAGTCTTCTTAAGGGGAAGGATATGGGGAAACAACACGGAGACATGACCATGTATTTTTATACATGGGGATTTAGTGGGAGCACTATTTCCTTGATTACCTCTTTCTTTAGACCTTCCAGTACCATTTTTGAGGACAAAAATGGAGTTAAGTGGAAGGAAATGTTATATGGAGTAACATTTGAGACAAGGTGTGAACCACCTCTTGTTCATTTAAATGGGCTCACACATGAGTGCCATGTGGCACCCATGTGTAGAGCCATGGGTTACTCATTAAATATGGAAAGAGAGAGAGGTTATTGGGATATACGTGCATGGTTGGGCGGCAGATCGAGAATCCAACTCCGTGTTGAACTAAGAGCACTCTATACGAACACCTCTCGGGAGTAGTACATGACTGTTGAGAGGAAGAAAATGATGGGATGTCATCGGGAACGGCGCCAGCTCATGTGAGACAACAATCAACAATATAGCTCCAAAATGCTTTTGGCAATCTAGAATCATTCTAAGAAAGATTCTTTTAACTCGTCATAAGTAGAGAAATGGTTTGGAGGGTACTCGATGAGCCACTTAACTACATCTCCCACCAGAGTTGCTTGGAACACCTGTGATTCATGGTCATCATCTTGTAGACCCCAGTGATTGTATACGTATTGGTTCTCGAATGTACGTACATGTTCATCCGGATCTTCATATGTTCTACCATAAAAGTGAATGTAATTTAATCCTGGGAGTGGATTTTGGCACGCCATCATATCATCAACTACTTCCAAGACACTCAGTCGGGTGAAAGGAACTATGGCTAAGGCTAATTTCAGTGGGGGTTGCTGCCATCGCTTTGGCCTAATTCCATAGGTTATTCTTCTTCTTATTGCTGGCACTGCTGGTCAGTTTTGTTGGATTCCCCTCGCCACGAGGCCTTGTCTAACTTTTCATTCTTCCACTCGAAGATCCGATCCTGCAAGAGTTTTGGAGAAAGCACTCAATTTTCCACCTAGTACAATAACTCTTCTGGAATACTAAGTGCTTCATCAATGGAAATATCTTCAAGGTGTATTGTTTGCAGTGTCTACTTAAGAAATTCATCCAAATAGTCAAAATGATAATTCCATTTGAGGTATTCCTTCCCACTCCATAACAACATCAATCTATCCAGTGATGTGTTTCATCATCGACTCCATCCCATCGTGGTCGCCAAATGTTTACACAGAAATGTACTTCAATAAAAACACAACACCAAATGTCCAAATGAATGGGTACAGGAATGGGGATTTATGAATACAACTGCACTCATAAACATGTGTTTACATTCCTTATTAAACTACACTGCATAGACTTCAGAAACAGTATCACTGCAGATTACTCAGAGACTTCGTACACACAGACAAACTTCACATATAAGAGTATTTGGCAATGGAAGGTACTCCTTTGATTAGTAAGATTGTGTATACATACAACACAATTGCATAATAGTAGTACAGATGCATCATCTGACAGACTTTTTGGACTACAATCCTCTGTATCGTCTTCTTTCGAATTCCGCTCATCGCAACTTAACGTATCAGAATGAACTACTCCGTTCTTCTTTGTAACCTTCATATTGTTCCATAATTCAGAGTTTATAATAAAACACCAAAAATTACAGACTCCAAAAACTATTGAAATCTTCGTAAAGAATTCCTTTCCCATTACAAAGTGAATTTACAAGAAATTGTAGTCGTCCACACCATTTGCTAACACATTGTTTGTCATAATCAACCATAGATCTTTCCAAAGTTCCCATTTTACATCATTTTGACTATGTATATCTCATTTAAAGAAATTCCTTGCCTTCGTCTCAATCATTGATACTTATCGTAAAATCTCTTGAGATTAAGCAAACTTCTTAATAACTAAAGATACATTAGCACCATGGCAACCAAATGAATCAAGAATATCTTCCATTTATTGAATTGCTTTGGTAGACACCTCTAATGGCTTCAAAATGGAGATTCAAAAGACTATGAAAGGTCCTTAACAAAGGCATGCAAAGTGCAAAAGTGGACATTGACTAGTTGCAATGGAACAATGGGATTCCAATCCTTTGTGTATTTCTCATGACTGAGTTCTTCTAATGTTGGATACTTCCTGAGAGATATCTCCATCCCCTACTATTGGATACATTTGTGTCATCAAACTCTTTAGGTTCATGAATTCTAATCAAACTTATCACAAACTTAGATTTTCTATTAGATGGTTTGTAGCTTTGTGTATAATATGGATAAGGATAAAGATCATATGCACTTTTGGTGGAAAATCAAGCTCCAGCCTTAGGATCCATTATTCGATTTGAGCATAAGACAAGTGACAAATAAAGGACAAAGCAAAAAGTTACAATTTTCAACCACCAATCAACTCCAAAATCCATTCTCTCAATTATCTCATCCATTCATAACTAAAAGTGATCCCGAGGTTCTAGGAAAGGGTAGCTTAGATCTAAGAAGCAATTTGGCATCCACATATATACCAAATGAATCATAGAAATCCAATAGTTCCATTCATGTTAGTTAAATAGTTAAGTGAATAAACAAAAGGGCATCTTTCTAGGATATTCCCTTGCCTACATCTAGGATAAACTTGAGTAGCCATATCTCATAGGTCATTTTGAATTTTGCAACTTCCAAATTGGTCTTGACTCTTGCATTTGAACTCTCCATAGTTTTAGTGCATAGAGGTAGTCAACAATGTACCTATGACATGGTATCCACCATGTCTCATGTTTCTAGGATTTCTCCCAGCAATGATATCAGAGCAGTTATGAACACCATTACATGCCATAAGGAGTCAAGTACAACCTCTAGAGTAGCCATAACTAGTTGGTAGGTGAAAAGTGAAGAAAGCTCAACTTCAAGCACGAAGGGGGAGTAGATTCTTGGTGTACATCCAACCAAACATGCAAATAAAAAACTTCAAAGAATGGAATTTTTTAAGGTAAAATTCAATTTTTTATCATGATAAACATCTTGAGGCATATTTGGGAATCGTAAAAAGTTAGGGAAAAGCAAGATGGACGAGTTTGGAGCACAAATAGAGAATCTTTATACGAATAATTCTCAACCATGGAGGTTTAGGATCTCTAGTATTCTCATAAGAAAAGTATTATGTGGGATTAATAGTGGTACACAAAATCAAAGGGAATTCAGTAGAGGTATCATTTCTTTTTTACTTGTAAAATCAAATCATTGCTTGTTGAAGCTTTTGAAGATCCACATAGTGTATTTAATGTAAATTAACCCTTGTGTGGATGAGCTCTTTACCTACTTTTGGGTATGATTTGATGATTAAAAAAAGTTAGGTTAGTGTCTTATATGAATAAATAGTATCCAAGAATATTAAATGTAATAAAGTAAGTCTATGATCTAAGGATCCGACCAGTTCAGGCAGATCTGAAATTGGACACCGTTTGGTCACTCATGTGTATGGCCAAAGATCTCGAGAATAGACTCAAGCATAAGTTCATGTGCTCTCATATACAAGTAATCCACTTAGCCTAGTGGTTAAGTCTCAAGGTTCTGAATGAGGAGGTCTTGGGTTCAACCCCCATGGGAAGCATGGGGAGAGAGTTTTGCCCAAGGAGCTCGAAGCCTTCTAACTCAAGTTAAGGTGAATTAACTTGAGTCCAGTGGACTTAACCTGAGTGGTGAGTACACCAACCACTAGTGGACTCTAGTGGAAGGTACTAAAGCAATGGTCAAGAACACTCCAGCCACTAGTAGACTCTAGTGGAAGATATGAAAGGAGTGGAGGAGATTGCACATGCACTTGTGGACTTTAGTTACATGTGTGGTCCTCGTTGATTCGAGCAGCTATATATACAAGCATTTGGTTGGGAGGAGAGTCATCTCTCTAGCACGTGGTGGTTGTAATCCTTAGGTTGTTTCATTGGTATCAGAGCCTAGAGCTTTCATGGAGACCTTGCTCTTATCATCTCCTTCCTCAAGATCTCATGGTGATTGTAGTGGTCCCATCATCGTCACTTTAAGCTTTCATTGCGATCATGTTTGTTGCACAGCATGCCATCTTCTCCCTTCATCACGTGGAATAATTTTACCCCGAGACAAAAGCGTTCAAGTGCAACCTCAAAGATTCGAACTCGGATATGCACGTAATTCAGAGCTCTAACTATCCAGGAGGAGAGAGGCACTATTGATGTTGGAGTTAGAAGTCTGCAGAAGCGCGCGAACAACACAAGGAAGAAGAAGAAGCTTGGAGCACAACACACAATACTGAATGTATTACTAGAGAATGTACAAAGATAAGTAGCCCATTAGGGCATTAGGCGTATGTACAAGTTGGGGGAAAAAACCTCCTAAAGAGGGAAAAAAGTGCCCCGGTGGTCCTAGAGTGTTCACACACATCACTACCTAAATATATCAACAAATACCCCCTAGGAGTAATGCGGTGAACAAGTAGCTGGCACTCATGTATAAGGAAGTACCAAGCTATGTGGAAATCACTCCACAAAAGTAAGTAAGCCCAAAGCTTTGCGGAAAGCTTCAAACTTCTCCCTAGGCAGAGCCTTCGTGAAAAGGTCTGCAATGTTCTCCTGCGTGGGCACATATGCCAAGCTGATCTCCCCAGTAGAGAACCTCTCCCTGACGTAATGATAATGCACCTCAATGTGCTTAGTGCATAACAATTCCCCCCTCAACGGATACAAACTGGATGCCAAAGATAGTAGCTCAAAAGACCAAGATAGGTGACATCAAAAGTATGCTGCAAATCAGCCATAAGAATGTCAAGTTTTGCATCACATGATCCAGTCAAGAGTATGTCATCGACATAAAGAACAAGCACTATAAGATCAGCCCCATTTTTTCGTACATAGAGTGTGCTTTCAATCGGACTACATCTGAAGCCAAGAGCAATCAAGTGATTATGGATTTTGTCATACCATGCACGTGGAGCTTACTTGAGACCATACAAGGCTTTATGCAAGCGACAAACCATATGCTCTTTCCCTTTCATAGCAAATCCAAGAGGTTGCTTCACATAAACCTCTTCTTGCAAATCACCATTCAAGAAGGCTGTTTTTATGTCCAACTGATGCACTTTCCAACCTCGATGGGCAGCCAATGAAACCACGGTATGAATGGTAGATGCAAAAGTTTCCTCATAGTCAATGCCATATTGTTGCACATATCCTTTGGCAACCAATCTAGCTTTGTAGCGATCAATGCCACCATCATATTTATTCTTAATCTTGTAAACCCACTTTGTACCAATGGCATTCTTTCCTTTTGGCAATTCACATAACTCCTAAGTACCATTCCTATGTATGGAATCCATTTGTGATTGCATAGCACTCATCCATTGTGGATCGTTACATGCATCTTCAAAAGAAAGTGGCTCTTGTTTACATGTTGTAGCAATAAGAGAATAATCCACAAAATTACTTGATGCATAGTGAGAGCTTGATCTTGTTCTACCAAGTAAAGGTGCACTCAATTTGCTGTCCTACAAAGTTTGTTTCAGCCACTTTGGCATAGATTGTGCACTCTTGATAGACATGTGTTCGTTATGTAATATGTCTTCAACATGTATATCATGCATGGGCTGAATTTCATGCTCATTTTCAGCCATATTTTGATGCAAATGTTCAACCATATGTGGCTAGAAATTTCCAGCACTTTTGATAAATTTTGGCTAAAAATTTTCAACCATGTTTGGCCGGAAATTCTCTACATTTTCAGCCCTATTTGGCTGGAATTTTTCAGCCCTTTGAGCCTTAGTTGGCTGGTCTAGATGGCCATAGTCAAGCGCACCATTTTGGAACAAAGGCATGAGTGTATCGAACACATCTTGTGAGCTAACTGTTGGCTATTTTTTGCATTCAAGTACAGGGAAAACTGAATTTTCAGCAAATACCACATCTCGACTCACAATAATTGTGTTCTCAATGGATGCTACAAACGATATCCCATACTTTCAGCACTATAACCAACAAATATACATTTCTTTGCCTTGTCATCAAGTTTGTGATGTTGTTGTGATGGCACAAGAGCATATGCCAAACAACCAAACACACGCATATGACTAACCATAGGCTTATGAACATTCCAAGCCTCATAAGGAGTGATGACTCTCAATGCTTTTGTAGGGTAGTGATTCAACACATAATTTGCACACATGATCGGTTCCATCCAAAACTTATCAGCAAGATGCTTTCCTTTAACCATACATCGTGTCATTTCAAGTAGAGTTCTATTTTTATGTTTGGCAACACCATTTTGCTAAGGTGTATATGGCACCGTACATTGGTGTGAAATACTCCTTTAATGAAGAAAAGCATTAAACTCATGTGAAATGTATTCACCACCACAATCCGTTCATAGAGTCAAAAGCTTTTGTGAAGAAAAATTGTCAGCCATGGCTAAAAATGCTTTGAAGCAAGAAAATACCTCATTCTTTGCTTTCATAGGATAGATCCATGTATGGCGAGTAACATCATCAATGAAGGTAACAAAATATACATGCTTCCCAAAAGATGGAGTCTTGATGGGACCACATACATCACTATGAACAAGCTGCAATTTTCTTGTAGTGTGTGTATGACTATCTTTTGGAAAAGAAGCACGGTACATTTTTCCAAGAATGCAACCTTCACATGCATGCTTTTCAATGGAATCAAGTGTAGGCAAGCACCATGTCCTTCTTTTGCAAGTAAATCAAACTATTGAAGTTCAAGTGACCAAAACAAGCATGCCAAAGCTCCATTTCAGCCATGGAAGAAGTATGAGCAACTAAGGCATTCGACGTAGCCCTCTTGTATGTATCCATGCGATACAAGCCATTGCATAATGTACCGGACATCATGATAACATTGCCATTGCTGAAATCATGAACCATACACTTATCATCAACAAAGTGTACATGAAGTCCAAATTTGGCAATCAAGGGAACTGAAATTAAGTTCTTCTTTATACCATGCACATACAATTCATTTTTCAAGAGAATCACACCTCCATTTGCAGGCGTAAGCTCAATTTCTCCTACTCTAATGATAGGATAAGAGGCATTGTTTGCACACACCACATGTTCTCCTTTGGGTGCATCTTTCAAAGAGGCAAAAAATCTTTTGCATTATGTTATGTGCTTTGAAGCACCACTATCAAAGAACCAATCCGAATCAGCCTCACTCACAACCATATATTTAGAATGCAAAGAAGCATCATAATGACATAAAACAACACATGCCCAAAAATCTTGAGCCATGTTAGCTTAATCATTCTTTACATTTGTTGAATTTTCAATAATAGACATGCTAGATTCCTTCTTCTTTTCATTGTGTTTAGCAAGCTTTCTACACTCATCAATAGTACGACAAGCCTTACATCAATATTTGCATCTCTTCTTCTTTTGCAAATCACCATAATTAGAGGAATGAGTGGAAGAGGAAGGTTGAGACTTTGGTTTTGATGAACCAAAGCTAAACCATACTTTCTTTTCCCCTTTTGTGACATAGCAAGTGCTTGTGTTCCCTCAATCAAACCACTCCTATTCACTCTAGATTGCTCTTCTTGCAAAAGAAGAGACACAACTTCATCAAATGCATACATATTAGGATTTTGTTTTGCAATCAAATGGAGCGTAGTAGCAAAGCTTTGAAAAGATTCCGGTAATCCTTTCAACAATGTAGAAATGAGTGATGCATCCAGAATAATCTCATCTATGTTTGCCAATTGCTCTTTCAAGTCCTTTATGCGAGTCACATACACATCCACCGACTCATTTTCAGCCATACATACATCCTCAAGTATGCAACACGTGCTTTGCACGACATACAAAGAAGCAAGAGTGTCCCATGCTTGTCTCGATGTAGAACATGACCGAATGTGTGGAACTATATGATGCTTCACTGAAAGCGCAATAAGCATGAGCTTGAGCATCTTTTCCATCCCATCTAAGCTTCTCTTGTGTAGGTGGAGAAGGAGAAACCACTGTACTCGAAGAAGAAGCTCCATCTGTGACAGTAGACTGTGAAGTAGAAGAACCTACAGGTCTTCGATCTACATCTACCACTATGTTCCAAAGTTGTTTAGCAACAAGAACATGTTTCATCATGTAAGACCACATCGGATAGTTGGTTCCATCAAACTTATCTTCACCTTGAAGCATGCCAAACAAGTCATTGATGCCTGCCATTTCACTAAAGAACAAGAATGTGACAAAATCTTCACTTCGATGAAAGCTGAAATGAATGCTAAAATTTTAGCTCACAAACCGTGACTCTGATGACGATCATGACTGCACAAATGGCTTCAAAATGGGGGTAAAACCTCAGTGCAACTGATGGAAATGCTTCTTGGCTACTGAATATCATTGTTCTATGCTTGGAAGTCGATTTGCACTGTTAAAAGTGCATGCGCGCCGCGACGCGAAAAACCGAAACTTGAGAAGGAGCTGAACCTGCTCTGATACCACTGTTGGGTGTGTGTAGAAGTGCGAGACACACACGAGAAGCACACACAAGGAGCACAAATGCAGGAAGAGACACAGAGAAGATGATGGTTGGAATAGCTCTTTCTATTGACAATAAAATAAACTGAAGTAAGAGCTGAATAATATCCCAAAGTATAAAGTACCACCACATATGAGAGTCTCAAGTATGTGGTAACATGGGAAAAAACCTCTAGCCAGCACTAGAGTAAAAAGTGTCCATGCATAGGGAAAAGATTCACATAAAAGCTACTCGAGGAACACATAAGTGTAACAATTCCAATGTGATGTTTGTAACATATATCAACACCATCATTTTTAAAAGCTACAAGATTAAAGAGAAAACAAAGAAAATGTTTAAAAGGGTTTCTAAAACATGTGTATTATAGAAAAAAACATGTTGTTTAAATATGGATATGGTTGAAAATGATGAAATTTTGAAAAAAATATTTTTTTTGGGGAAGCATAGCTATGGATTGGATGATGTAACACTTTAATTTTGAAGGGATTTTTACAACTATGAATTTTTTATTGAAAACTCCAAAAAATAACTTTAAGAAGATAACCTTACACACACACACACACACACATATATATATATATATATATATATATATATATATATATATATATATATATATATAATGAATGGACCATTTAAAATAAAGAATGATTGAAAAAAATTCTTTCCTAAAAAATGTATATTTTTTTCACAAGAGTGCAAGAATTTGATGATGTGACACTTTACGTTTGAAGGGAGTTTAGAATTGCCATTGTTTAAAAAGAAACTTAAAAAAATGTTTTAAAAAAGTGACTTTTAACACACATATATAAAAATTGGACCATTCTAAATAAAACAACATTGAAAATAAGACAAAAAAACATATTTTTTTATTGACATAGATCCATAAATTTGATAATTTGGAAAGTAGATTCTCTTTCTTTCTTTGTTGAAGAAAAGAGAGAAGAGCATATTGAAGCTTAAAAAAAGCCTAATCCACCCTAATAGAAGATGCCTTATTAAATTCACTTAGTCTCTTCAAACAATAACAAAACTAAACATAATCCCTTCAAATTAAGAATCTTTACAGGAACCATGCGTGGTTCGTTTTTTTTTCTAATGTTTTCTCTAATCATGAAATGTGGATATCCACATTTTTTAAGGATCATTTTTAATAGATATCCACACTTGGACACATTTCATATGATATCTGATTGTTTTGCATTTAGATAATGGATTGACTCATTATCTAGAATTTTGATCAACAATTCTATTCTTTGCCAACTCTTAATGCAAATGGAATTGTTTTCTCTCTATGAAATCATCATTGTCTTCCTTATTGGGACCACACACAAGAAATTTCGGTTTCCTACTCGCCTTTCATTTTGAGTTTCCAAATAAGAGAGAGTCTGAGAGTATACGCTAAAAAAAAAAAAAAGAGGGAAGGTGGTTCAAAGAGAACCTCTTTGTGGGGTTATGAAAAGGGATAAAGGGACTTGAAGAGACAAGTGAGAAAAACTTACTTTACAATGGGGTTTCTTTCCCATAATGTAGTCTCGTTATTAAACAATATAGAGAAAGTAAATGAACACAGCTTGATAGAAAACATAACTCTAACAAAATCCCTAATAACACACATGTTGGGGTTGAGGAGGAAGAATGACATTACTATGAAGAGAATGGACATCATGATAACATTCCATCCAAAAAGATAAGCATTGCATCGAGAATAGAAAGAAGAACTCCCTATTACCAACAAAACAAAGAAACTTCTACACGAGAGTTTTCCATAAGGAATGTCAAAGATGATTGAGGCCAATTCATAGAGGATGGCGATAGAAGTGCACCGCTCCTCTGCTCTAGTCACTGAAGGACACATGGCACTGCTTGTTCACAGAGGGTGGCTGCATTCTCTAAGGTGAGGTGCCAACACACGGCCCAGAAGGAGCAGAAACGTACACAGGGGTAAAGCCCGCCCCTCAACGGCACATATGTCCATGTCAGTAGAAAATAATCTTATAAAACTAGAAAAAAAACATTCCATGTCCTTTTTATTTAAAGATAAGACCTTATAAAAGCAAAAAATAGTTGAGCCTAATTCTCAACTGCTCTAACATCTCAATTTCCTTTGAATTCATCGTGTTTAGTTTGAATACATTTGTGAAGAAGTAACTATGATCTCAAATCAATCAATGTGTTACAAGAACACGATGGACCCAAGATCTCCATTCAACATAATAATTGTGGAAAAAAATAGAATACACACATTTTCCTATCACAAAGGCATTCAATAACAAGTTCTACATTTTATATACATAGATATTGCACTGAGTAAATGGATAAATTATAGCAAGATATCCACATTTGAATGGCGTGATGTCATAATATCTTGCAGACGTTCTGTCATCAACCACAATATTTATGAGGCTTTGCATGGAAAGATTGCACCTATGTAATTCTGAGGATGAAGGATTATTTATGAGGCTTTGCATGGAAAGATTGCACCTATGTAATTCTGAGGATGAAGGATGAAATTCTTTAGGTAAAACATTCTGAGGTAAGACTTTTTCATGCTTGAAATACCTCTTGAAGCAAAAGGGAAGGTAGATCGACAATAGAAAACCAAACAAATTATAGGTCTAGAGAGCGAGATTTGCAAGGGCTTTGGACGAGATGGATACATCATCATCATCATCATCATAGTGTCTTGTACCAATCACATTATGCTTCATTTTAATGCAATGTACTGTAACAATATATGTTTGTTTATGTAATTGTTAAGAGTATTTGCTTTAATTGTTTGATCCTTTTTTATGTATTTAGAAAGATTTATGTAAAAAAAATGTATTTGTTCTGCCATCCCTTGTGTTCACATAAAGCGGAGACACAAAAATAACTTTTGCACGATTCTACCTTCTTGTGTGAACACATGACCAGTGAAACTAATTATTTTCTCACTGTTCTATCTGAAACAATACACATTTTAGTGTTTGTTCCACCTGAAACAATACATGTTTTAGTGTTTGTACGGCCGATTCTGTGTGAATCCAACGTGAGAGTGTAGTTGTGGCTTTCAAATTTTAAAGACAAAAACCATTTTAATTTCAAACATACAAAAACAATGTTCTCCTCTATATAAATTGCGAATTTCAAACATACAAAAACAATGTTCTCCTCTATATTTATCCCAAGATGCCTGGTCTAGTGGTTGGGTCCCTCGCCTCTTGAGGCGGGGGCGAGGGTTCAACCCCCTCAGCGCTGCGGGATATGTAAACCGCCTTCGGGCGTTGAAACCAGCCTTCGGGCGTTAACTCCGCTGTGCCTTTGGGCCGTCTACCTCGTTGTATGTGCCTTCGGGCCGTCTACCTCGTCTGCCCCTGTTCTTGTGGGATAAGGGGGGTCCCATGGGTACTATGCCCTTCCTTGTACAGTTGTTCATTTCAAAGTTAAAAGTCAGGGGGAGTAGGCCTCGGCCGAACCTCCATTAAAAAAAAAAAAAATATCATATATTTTTTCTCTTTCTCTCTCTCAATCACACGCACATGCACGCGCGCGCGCGCGCGCACACACAGACACACATTCCGTGAAGATGGATGAGTGGGGGATTAAGGTGTCAGAAGCTGCCTTGGCCAAGTATAGAAGTCTTCCAAAGAAGGGCAAGCCTCAAGGGAGAGAATCAACTGTGCTGGCTGCGTTTCTTGTTTCTACATCAAGTCAAGGTAGTTCTTTCTTTCCAGAAAGGCTTTGAACATTTTCCCTTGCTTTCTCTATCCTTGTTGGTGTGAGCACTTCTCAGTGCTTCTTCATTAAGAACGTAGAGAGAGTGCGACGATGTGCGAGGTTCCCTCTCGGACACGACTATGCGTCATAGTTGCCAGCGGTCTAAAGAACAATCCCCACTCCTGCATCAGAATTATGTGATTCTGGACGTATAAAAGAGTGGCCCATCTCAAAAGCTTTCACCTTCGCCTGGAGACATATTGCTAGTTGACCATTATCTTAGTGTAATTCCTTAGTTATCAAATTCGCAATTTGCTGTTCTCAATATATAAGCTGAACCAGCCAACAATATCAAGGATTTCAAAATCATGGTTTTTTCCCTTTTTTTTAATATTATTATTATTATTTTTTGGTGGAGAGTACAGGAAATTTGAAATGTCCATTGAGTCCATTGAGTGGGACTTGAACCCAGGCACTTTTGCCCCACGGTATTCAAGACATACCTATCCCTACCGTCTCTTTCTCTCTGCCCCGATTATCTTCCTTTCTCTTCTTCACTAACTTACTCTCTCTTTGTCACCTTCTCATTATGACAAATGGCAACTACATCAAGTAAAGAAAAAAAAAAGATGATTGCCGACCTTAGGCTGACCATATTGGTCGACCTATGATTGTTAATCTTGGTTAATAAGGAATAGAAAAAAAAAGCCTTTTAATTAACTGTAGCCTCTCTCTCTCTATAGGTCGATGCCTACTAGGTGTAGATCACACATATCTTAGTTTTACTCTCCTCTCTTCTAAATTGGGAGTCCCCCAACCACTTAACCATACACATACCACCATACACTTCACACACGAGCTCACTGAGAGCTCCTCACACTCAACCCACATACAGTCACTTCACAGATTACATCCATCTTGCATGACTCAGCTATATAGAGTTTTCTCCACCATACACATACCTTTCCACCACGCATTGGGACAATGTCCCAAAACAGCTGGTGTGATGAGTGTTGTGAACTACGATGATGCCTCAAAGCTGATGAGGCCCTCAGAGAGATCACACATAAACATGCACAACATCGTATGTAGTCGTTGACATGCCGTAAAAGTGAGAGTGAGAGGAGCACCAGTATTGAGACATATACCACTTGCTTATGAGCAAGGAGTAAGCTTGGCAGGGTGTGGCTAGTCATGATAGTCATGTAGTTCCTTGGATCTAAGGTATCTCCAGATTTGTGGATGGGTACAATGGTGTTCCACGTCCACTCTTGGAAGCCCTCCCCTATAGCTCGATTGAAGACATGTGCAATCAATGGAGCTATAGTGGAGGCAGTATATATGAGGTGCTCACTTTGCAGACCTGTGTGGTGAGTCGAACGCCCATGCTGTAGCTGCGTAATGGCCCTCCAGATCATCTTTGCTATGAAGAAAGAGGAACGAGTAGGGAGTGGTCCAGGTGGTTGGGGAATGGGGGTCTGTCGAGGTATCTCACAGGTATCTCACATAGTCTCTCGGCATACTCATGCCAAAATTTGCGGATCTCCAATAGGTGTGGTCGATTGTGGATTTCGTAGAGTGTGCCATGCAACAATGCAATCCCCGCTAACAAGTAATCAGTATAGCTCAGTCTACAGTGCCTCCTCGAAGGCCCGTCTCTTCGGCGTGTGAAGGTCTTCATATGTCTTCTAGCCTCCCTCTTTGTGATCTCTCCCAATGCTCTCTAAGCTCGTAGTCGACGATAGAGACTTTTACACTCATCATTATACGACGGATTCTGCAGCATGGTCACAAGGGGAGGTGTGTGACAAGAATGGGTGGCGTGTGTGTGTGTGGGGAGAGAGAGAGAGAGAGAGAGAGAGAGAGAGAGAGAGAGAGAGAGAGAGAGAGAGAGAGAGAGAGAGAGAGAGAGAGAGAGAGAGAGAGAGAGAGAGAGAGAGAGAGAGAGAGAGAGAGAGAGAGAGAGAGAGAGAGAGAGAGAGAGATTCGGTTGGTTCTGTATATAGACTTGCAGGTAGTAGCGATTGGTACTGGAACAAAGTGTTTGGGACAGGCACAACTTAGTGAATATGGAGGCATTGTTAATGATTCTCATGCTGAAGTGATAGCAAGAAGGGGCTTGCTAAAGTAAGATGCTTTCTATAATGTTTGTTTCATTCTTTGTTTTTTGGTATTATTAATTAGTTTCGTCTCAAGTTAGATATTCAAACGAGTACTTGTGATTAAGTCGAAATGATCCTTACTTATACTAATTCATAATGTTTTAAGCATGGGGATTCTTAAAAGTATGAGGGAAATGTATTGTAAGGAATTATAGAAATCACATATATCGAACTAAGTCAAAAGGAAGAAATTTGTGAGATCAATGAGTGTACTAAGAAAACATGATGAAAACCTTGAGAGGAAACAGTAAGTTTCATGTAAGGAATTATAGAAATCACATATATTGAACTAAGTCAAAAGGAAGAAAACTGTGAGATCAATGAGTGTACTTAGAAAACATGATGAAAACCTTGAGAGGAAACACTAAGTTTCATGTATACAACAGTCAGCTATATACACCTACATACTATACACACATCTGATGACAAATGTGCATAGTTTGGTCACGAGTATAATGTGATGTGAGAATTGTAGACTGTATCAAGAATTGGACAAAAATTTCTAAAGGTTGTGGTGCTTTTTCACATGAAGTTTGGCTTTAGCCTCCCATTCCAAGAAAGCAAGCCTTATAGAATAAATTTAAGTTAAGAAAAAACTAAGTAAGAACTAGGGCGAATTGGCTTCATACTTTCAATGAGATGGTTAGAAAACGATGCCTTAGGGCTGAAAACTTCATATTAGAATCGAGATTGAGAAGTTGACATTTGATCAACATTGCGTCAACATCCCCTTTCAATAGCTACGCAAAAACTCTTGTACTTTCAATCATGATGGTATAAGTGGATCATTTATCCCAAATTTTAAACTTCACTTGTTAATACCAAACTTCAAACTATGAAGTGCAAAAAGAGGAAGAAGCAATAATCACTACCTAGTCTGCATGATTTAAGTTGTGAATTGCTCCCGTATTGAGATGTAATATGTTTCATGTAAGTAATCAAAGATCCTTTATACAACTTTTTAATTAGCAATTGTTATGAACCCATGAACTCATCCTTATGAGTGTAGAATGAAGACTACTTTGGAGAACCCTTATCAAGCCTTGGGAAGGACTCTCCACTAAAAGGCTATAGCCCTTGATTTAAAGCATACTTTTGAGTGGATATGGCCCTTTACCAAAAGGATAGATTTCTTTGTAAGTGACATAACTCTTCATTAAAAGCATATAAGAGTTTATTAAAGGAATTGGCTCTACATCAAAGCTTGTAACCATGAATCTAAGAGAGAGATCCGGTGATATAAAAGACAACTATTAAGAGTCACCAAGTCTCATGGTACCAAGAGACTTTGCTGCATAATTAGAGAACCATTCTTTGTGTGGTGTCACATGGAAAGAAGCACCAGAATCTAGAAGCCAGGTGTGGGAAAGAGAATCAACCATAAGAGCCTCAGTTGGCACAGGTGGTGACTCTTCATGTGAAGGCATGGCATTTCACAAAGGATACAACTCGCATTTATAAGTGCAATGCTATATGGAGAGCCCATTATAACCATTTGGATCATCACTCATACTTGAGTGCAATGTCCAATTCTTTGATGTCTTGTCTTGAACAATATTAGTCCTCTTTAGTATTCAAGTATGAGTGATAGCATTGATTAATAGAGTAGTACCTCTAATCTTTACATTTGTTACCTTAGTTAAAGTTATGCTTGAGTCATATTGGTGAATGGGCAACTATCTAGCTAGATGGCTTCTTGTTAAAGCAAGAGATAGGATTGTATGGAATCAAACTCATATGCTGAAATAGTAGGCATATTGTATACTTTCTCAATATTAATTTGGCAACATTGACTTGTTGCACCTATGCTGAATGTCCACCTCTTCATGTTGCAGATTGCAATGGCATGGAGTATCTCTACCAAACACACCTTTTTTGTTTTGAAATTCTGTAAGCTGAAATTCTAATTTTCCTTTTAACTCTATACAATTTCTATATAACCTGTGACAATAATCATGAATCAATGTCAAATGAATATTGAGTCTTGATTCTTGATCAATGTCCAATGAATCATGAACCATGATACCATGAATCATATTACATGTAACATATAAGAATTTAGTATATTACTTACTACATAATACGTATGTATGTTACTTATCGATATAATCATTCTGTATGTGTACTAACTCTATATCCAAAGATTATTTTGTAGATCTCTATAGCAGATAGATTGGCCATGCCATGTATAGGGTGATGGAATCAATCCCATCTCTGCCTTCATACTGCCGTTATTTCCTCTTAATAGTTTGGCCATGCCATGTATAGGGTGATGGAATCAATCTTATGTTTGCCTTCATATTGCCTTTGTTTCTTCTATCCTAGAATCAAAATTAAGATAAAACATAAAAAGTTAGATTTCAAAATCAAGAATCAATTATCAAAAGAAGGAAAATTCAAATTGCTTTGGAATGAAAAACCTTTTACCTCTATAAGTGTGAAGTGAGGGCAGTGCGCAAGGGACTCTCCAACACGGTCCACACTAGTCCCAATGTTCTTCCCTCAATGTGAACAATGCATATAAGGGAATACAAGGGTTGTAACACCCTCATTTTTGATTCCACATCCCTCCAAAGCTATCATGTAAGCATGTCTTCGATTGGTGTGTCCCTCCCATACTCTTTACTATGCACATAGGACCGTTCGCATCAAGGCTTGCCTCATTCTCTCCATCCAATTGGTCTCTTAGTGAATAAAGAGACCGCTTTTGTGCAAGTGGTGACTATTATAGATCATGGGTATCTTGCCCACATCCTCCATGAGAAGATTGATGGTATTGGTGATGCATAGAGTCCACACAATAGATGGGAGAACTTTCTCCACCATCCATAGTTGCCTCTGGACGTGTTAACAACCTTTTTGGCTAACTTTTGGCGGACGTTTTTTGCTGACCCATTAGCATCACGTTCTGAACGTGATTTCTTTTTTGCCTAGCCCCAACTTTTGAAAGTATCTCGAGTTGGCTTTTTTTTCCGATTATTGTTGTCGTCCTCCTGTAGCGAGCACCATTTGAGCTCCGTGATTGCACACTTGTGGATACCATAGGCTACTCGTGGAGTCATCATCAGATGTGTCTAAAAAAAAAAAAAAAAACTACAAAAAGATCCTTCCATTAGTAAGAAAGATGCGCCGAGTGGGCTACAATCCCAATCGGGGAACAAGAAAGAAATACAAGGGGGAAAAAATCACCCCAGACGACTACTCACATCCTCAACAACCCTATCTCAGAGGAGGCAGTGTGGGGAGGGGAAAAAAGCGAGGCATGTGGCGGGTAGCTCCAACGGATTGTGTCGCCCTGAATGGTGAAGAAGGGGCCTTTCTTCCAAAGTTGGAGAAAGGCGTGTCTCCACCGAGAGGTGCCATCGGAATCCCCCTGAAGGCGGTCCAATTGCCCATGCAAGGTGTGGACCAGCTTCGAACAAAAGTTCCGTACAGTCTCGGTCGGAGGAATCTTGCGCTGTTTGAAGATGCACTTGCACCTTGCCCTCCAAATGAACCACATGGTGAGACTTCTGATCAGCTCGCAATATGGGTCGCCCTCACTGCCCCAAGGAGAGATGTGCAGATCGTGAGTGATGTCAATCCTCTCGTCCTGAATTAGAATAACTGTATTGTCAACCTCAAGCTCCTAATTGAGGGCCGGGCTAGAGAGAGAGCCCTAACCAACACTACCCCAAGTGATGGCCTTACACCCCGTCCCTGAGGTAACAAGTCTAAAGATCCTCCGCCAAATCTATTGTGCCAATGGGCAATCCCAAAGACAATGCCGCTCTTACTCCAAATGATAACCACAACCCGTACAGTTAGGAGGCCGGCCCTCATAGCTCAGCCAGGTGCCAACAACAATGCTCGTGGGCAACCAACCACTGGAAGAGGATCACACGATGAGACTTCTGAACGCCCTAGGTCCGATGCCAAAGAAAATAAGAGAAACTCCTTTGTGAGCCCACCCCGCTACCAAAACTAGCCACAGTGGGACTGAGCGAGTGGCGTGACCGGATGATCCTCTGTCCGAGCCTAGCATAGTACTGAAAGAAGGGAATAGTGGGGCCCTCCGCCGAGGATAGAGGATCACTCCATTGCCACGCCCTCATGTCCTAAAGGAGGCGAGATAATGGTGGAGCCTTCTATACCCAAAGACACCAATCAGAAAGAGTTTGAACGTCCGCCGGGTCAGGATCGATGTGCCAATCCCAACCACGCATGCCAACCACCCGAATTCGTTGAAAGGTACGATCCGCAATGATCTTAGGCTCAACTGGCAAGCGAATCATCCGCCCCTTGTAGCCAATCTCGAAGAAGAGAGTCCCATCTTGGTAGATGCCTCGGGAACCCATCAAAACCTCAGTTTGAGTAAAGGCCCCAAGTATTCGAACCCCAATCCAAGCCGCTTGCGGCTGGGGGTTGGCTTTAGTCCCCAATCCCTCATAATTGAAGCTTCAACATCCCTGATCATCTTAGATGCACCATGCATCCCTATAATCGGTCTTGTTGACACGCCATAGGGAGACTCTGAAAACTAAGCCAATAAGCTACATTGCGTGCAGGGGGCGAACTCTCCCCAGGAAACATGTGGGCGGGAACTGGCGATGAACCCTCTCTTCGAGCAGATGAGGGGGTTCCAAGTAATAGGCTGGAGGAGTTGCTCCTCAATACAAGAGGGAGCGAGCTTCACAAGGGCGGGACGAAGATGCTCCTAAGATCTCAAGATACTGCAAGCAAACCGGTCCTCGCTTTGTCGTGAAGAGCCTGTACTCCTCATCTCTGTTGGAGATAGATGTCTGCGGAAGCACGTGAACAACACAAGGAAGGAGAAGAAGCTTGGAGCACAACACACAATACTGAATGTATTACTAGAGAATGTACAAAGATAAGTAGCCCATTAGGGCAATAGGCGTATATACAAGCCGGGAAAAAAAAAACCTCATAAAGAGGGAAAAAAGTGCCCGAGTGGTCCTAGAGTGTTCACACACATCACTACCTAAATATATTAGCAAATCCCCCCTGGGAGTGATGCGGTGAACAAGTAGCAGGCACTCATGTCTCCACAAAAGGAAGTAAGCCCAAAGCTTTGCGGAAAGCTTCAAACTTCTCCCTGAGCAGAGCCTTCGGGAAAAGGTCTGCAATGTTCTCTTGCGTGGGCACATATGCCAAGCTGATCTCCCCAACAGAGAACCTCTCCCTGACATAGTGATAATGCACCTCAATGTGCATAGTGCGAGCATGGAACACAGGGTTCCTCGCAACTGCCAATGCCCTCTGACCATCAGTGAAGATGGTGGTGGTAGAATTCTGACCAACATCCAAATCAGCCATAAGACGTCGGAGCCACACACACTCAACAGTAGCTGTGAAAGCTTCCCTATACTCAGCTTCACAACCGGAAGTGGCCACAGTAGGTTGCTTCTTGCTCAACCAAGATAGACATGAGCTACCAAGCATGAAGCAAAAACCACTAGTGGGCACACGAGTGTCATAGCAACCAGCCCAATTAGAGTCAGAAAAAGCATGCAAATCTGGCGGTAGTGATCTCCCCTTGGGTTAAAACAACTCAAGTAGCCGAGTACCACTCAAGTAGCGAAAGATGCGCTTAACCGCCTGCCAATGCTTGACTCCCGGGCAATGCATAAACCTGCTCATCTGTGAGACACCAAACTGAATATCTGGCTGAGTAATGCATGAGTAAATCAAGCATCCAATAGCCTACTGATAGAGAACAACATCAAATGCATCTCCAGCATCATGAAGACTCAAACGTAAACCCGTCTCCATAGGAGTGGCAGTAGGCTTACAGTCTTCAAGGCCAAAACGCTACAATAATGTGTCAATATATTTGTTTTGACACAAAGCCATTCCACCATCAACTTGCATAAACTGAATGCCCAAATAGTGATGCAAATGCCCCAAATCAGACATCTCAAATGAGGCATGCAAATCAGCCTTAAAATCAGCAATATGGTTCTCAATAGGACCAGTGAGCAACATGTCGTCAACATAGACAACAATGATCAGAAGCACATCATTAGCACGCTTAACATATAAGGTGCTTTCAGTTGGACTTTTCTCAAAACCATGTGCAATCAGATAGGCATGTATCTTCTCATACCAAGCACATGGTGCTTGCTTTAAACCATATAATGCCTTCTTTAACCTGCACACCTAGTTTTCATGCCCTTTCTCCACAAAGCCACGGGGCTGAAAAACATACACTTCTTCATGCAAGTCACCATTCAGAAATGCAGTTTTAATGTCCAACTGATGTACATTCCAACCATGATGGGCTCCAAGTGCACAAATGCTCCGAACAGTAGTCATACGGCATGTAGGTGCAAAGGTCTCATCAAAATCAATGCCTCTTTCTTGCGCATAACCCTTTGCAACAAGCCTAGCCTTATACCTATCAACTGTACCTTCAGGTTTATGCTTGAGCTTGTGTACCCACTTAGTGCCAATGGCCTTCTTGCCAGGAGGCAAGTCACATAAAGACCAAGTACCATTCTTCATTATTGCATCATTTTCAGATTGCATAGCAGCCATCCAATTTTCTGAATTTTGTGCTTCATCAAAAAACAGGCTCATTCTCATCACAGAGACTAGATGCAGCCATAGCATAGCAATATGATGCAAAAGAGGCACTATGAGAGCCTGAACGAGTACGATATGACAGAGATGCATCTAATTTGCTTTCACGCAAAGTCTTCACCAACCATTTTGGCATAGTTTTTGCCTGCTCAATATCAGTTCTCTCATCAACTAGTGCATCATGTAAATCTGCATCAGAAATGGAATGATTTGCATCATCACATGAAACCTGCAAAGGCTGAGAAGTTGCCTCATTAGGACCAGCACTAGACTGTCCACCTGTAAAAAGAGGCAGCAAAGTATCATACATGTCTTTGGAGCTAATAGATGTCTCCTTAGTACATGAAAGCAATGGCTGAATAGCATCTTCCACAAAAACAACATCACGGCTAACCAGAATGCGTTTAGTATGTGAATGATACAGACGATAGCCTTTACTTTCAGAACTATACCTAACAAAAATACATTTTATTGCTTTATCATCCAATTTTCTACATTGTTGTTCAAGCACTAATGCATATGCCAAACACACGAAGATGAGCAACAGATGGCTTGCGATCATGCCAAGCCTCATATGGAGTGATAGATTGCAGCGCTTTAGTGGGACACCTGTTAAGGACATATGCTGCACACATGACAACCTCAAGCCAGAAACTATGTGGTAAAGCCTGACTCTTGACCATACACCTCGCCATCTCCATGAGTGACTTGTTCTTTCGTTCAGCAACTCCTTTCTGTTGAGGTGTATACGACACTGTACATTGGTGTTTTATCCCACGTACAGCCAGAAATGCATTAAAATCAAAAGATATATATTCCCCCCTCGATCAGAACGCAGGGTGCCCATTTTACATGTTGACAGATTTTCAGCCAAAACCAAAAACTGTTTGAAGCACATGAACACTTCGGACTTTGCCTTCAATGGATATACCCGTGCATGCCTGGAAAAATCATCGATGAAAGTCACGAAGTAAAGATAATTCCCAAAAGAAGGTGTCTGCATAGGACCACAGACATCACTATGTACAAGCTGCAATTTCTGAGTAGCCCGAAGTGAACCATCTTTTGGAAAGGATGAACGCTGCATTTTGCCCAAAATACAGCCTTCACAAACATGTTTTCCAGGTGCCTCAAGTTTGTTGGAAAACATGGATACAATGTCCCAATAAGTACAAATTGTTCACAGTATTCAGCATGAGTAGCTCTTTAATGTAGCTCTTTGTACAACAACAGCGCGTGAGCGCTTGGCTAGTTGATTGGCCTTTCAAAGTAGCGACCACGGTTTAAGTCCTTCGATCAGCAGCGGCGCAGTTCGTAAAAGCTATTTTATGCTTTTGCTTTATTAAAAGCTCATCGGAAAAACGGACAACACCACCACAATGAAAACGCGAACGCGTTTGATTTCTTTTAGCGATCGTAAGATCGGAGGTGCTTTATTAGATTTTGGAGAAGTTTTTCAGAGAATACAATCTACTACATAAGAAGTACTTTGGGTCACTCTCTAATCATCCTTCACCTACTATTCAACACAAGCTTGGAGCTTGGCCCTCAATAGAGGTGGTGTTTCTTCTAGCACATGGGGCAGCCAAGTGCAGCTTATATGTTCCCTCAAAGAATTCTTGGAGTGTCAATACAGAGCTACTTGGTATATGACAAGTTGCAGAGAAGTATATTTCTTCTTTATCTAACTCTTAAGGTAAAAGAGTTTTGTAGCAGATGTTGAAGACTTAGGTTGAGGTTTTATGTTTGGAAAAAGTTACCTCATATTCAATATTTTCAGAAACTTCAGAAAATTCAGAATCTTGTTGATGTACAAGTCAATGAAGAATCTACTTTCTATCAATGAAGAATCTACTTTCTATGATTGTCTAGATTTTTTAGATACATGCTTGTATTAAAAAATGTGTTCCATCATATCCTATCACTTGATTGAGAAGCGGAGTTAGCCAAAAGAAAGTCAAGAAGGTACTGTCACATTTCACTCGGGTAAAATATGAAAGTTATGAAGTATCAACTTGTAGCTTTTGGAGTTCTCAAAGTGAGAAGTTTGTCCACTTATGTTTCAAGTAGGAGTTGCAAATTCTTGGAAGGATTTGTTTGCAGAAAAGTTTTACAACTTTATAAGAAGCATGGACACTTGGAGACATTCAGGTAACAAATCAAACATTCAGTCATGAAGGTTTGATAAGAGCAGATTCTACACAAGAGAGATCATTGATCTTGAATAGATCTTGTATGATCTTTTTGAGTCAGTTGTCTATTCTTTGTTTGTGAAGATTCTTAACATTGGAAGAAGTAAGTCAAAGATTCAGATTCTATCAGATTTGTCTTGCAGAGAGATAGAAGAAGATACTTGTTATGTTACGGAAGGTTATGAATCTTAAAATGCTTTCAACAAGGTTTTGTTATGTTATGATCAGCTAACCTTATTCTACAATTTGGAAAGCTGAGGAATGACATGGAAAGCTATTGGCATGTGTACAGTGCTAATAAAAAGGGTTCATAGATTTTGTTTCAGATACAGGTATTGATCATTGAAGATCATATTTATGAAGAAGGACGTCCAAGATTTCATAAAGTCTGATAAATTTGAAGAATACTGGATACTAGTGTTAAGTCATCCAGGGGGTGATGAAACATGAATACTTATTTTCAGCCATATATAAAAGAATGCAGAGTCATACCTTCGGGTATTCCTATTTCAGGTATTCCTATATTTCTTTTGTCAGGTTCTCTTTATGTTCCATCTTTAAAAGAAGAAGGAAGAAGAAGAACGTTTGGAGAAAGTTCCTGTTAGGATGTTCCTATTCAGGAGAAGGTTCCAGAGTTCTATTGAAGAGAAGCTTGATATTTCAGAAAGGTGTATTTCAGAAGTGCGCACATATATGTTTATACCGGGTTTTGAAGGAAAGAGGTATGAAGGATTTAAAGGATGAAGACATGATGACATCATAGATTTTTTGACTCATATTTCAGTTGATTTCAATTGAGTTGAGTTGACTTGACTTGAGTGCAGTCAGAGATGAACCAGCAGTGTTCATAATACACTAAGTTGTGAGTTGTCAGTCACAGGTTCCAGGATTCAGTTCCTGATTTTGTTTAGTGTATTTACATGACGCAGAAGAAGTACGTTGAGAAAGCTTTTTGGAAGGTAAATGCAAATATATGGATCCTAGTGTATGTTTTCAGGTTTTTGAAAACAGGAGATAGCAGGTTCAGAAACAGTTCATGCTATATTTGTTGTCAAGCAGTGATTGCTTGATGTGTACACTATTGGATATCTAGTTTGCATATTTTCTCAAGTATTATGGTTCATATTCAGCAAGTTCAGGTTTTTTGAAGGAAAGTCAAATTCATTTTTGAAGAAGACTTTTGAAGAGACGGTTTGAAGGTCAGTGCGGGAGTACAAGCTTGAAGCTTGTGATAGTTTGCAGCTTGTGACAGTTTGCAAATTCAGTTCAGTTTGTACCATTATGACATTGCAGGGGGGATTGTTGGAAAACATGGATACAATGTCCCAATAAGTACAAATTGTTCACAGTATTCAGCATGAGTAGCTCCTTAATGTAGCTCTTTGTACAACAACAGCGCGTGAGCGCTTGGCTAGTTGATTGGCCTTTCAAAGTAGCGACCACGGTTCAAGTCCTTCGATCAGCAGCGGCGCAGTTCGTAAAAGCTATTTTATGCTTTTGCTTTATTAAAAGCTCATCGGAAAAACGGACAACACCACCACAATGAAAACGTGAACGCGTTTGATTTCTTTTAGCAATCGTAAGATCGGAGGTGCTTTATTAGCTTTTGGAGAAGTTTTTCAGAGAATACAATCTACTACATAAGAAGTACTTTGGGTCACTCTCTAATCATCCTTCACCTAGTATTCAACACAAGCTTGGAGCTTGGACCTCAATAGAGGTGGTGTTTCTTCTAGCACATGGGGCAGCCATGGTGCTAACTTGAAGCATGTTGAGGAGCAGCTATGGAGTTCTTCTTAATGATTCTTCTTGGAGAAGATGAAGGGTGTGCTCACACTCTAGCTCATGGAGAGGAGGTTATCTCTTGTTCATGGTAAGAAGACTTGGTCATTAGCAGCTTGATGGTGAGGATCGGCCATCTATATGTTGTAGTTGAAGATTATCTTCTACAAGAGGATGTCAGGCTACTTCAAAGACATTGGATGGTGGTTAACATAAGATTTACATCTTATGTTAAGTATTCAGGTACATATTTTCTTTATGCACACAGGTACCACTTGAATTTTATGGAGGCCGTGGCGTTCATATAAGGAGTCCTATTCGGCATAGGTACAAGAGAAACAGTACGTATATGCTTTATGCATATTTGGATGAGGTGTTTGAGAAGGTGTGTTCACATGAGTTTGAGGATTTCCGGCAGCAAACTTGTTAGCATTCATTGCTACTTTTGAAGTATGTGATCTTTTCACACACGTATCTGACTTAGGGTCTTCCATAGCCTAAGGTTAGATGAGGGTTTGTTGATTATGAGTTTCACACTGATCCTTCCTCTTTTAGTCACTCATATTCACTCTTCTATAACCTATAAGGTCACACATCTCATGTATATTCAGATTTCTGCCCATACATCTGAATATGTTTGTTACATCTGTACATCCACTCATTCATCTATTTCTCATCACATAGAGTGGTTGAGAGTTTTGCTCCCACATTGTACATTGAACATTGGTATATATGATACTATGAGTAAGCGATGGCTTACGTAACACCTTACACATGTTGTCTATTCTTTCTCTATCTTTATCTAAGCATTTTTATGATTAAGGTGTGGTATCTTCATGTTTTGTCAATATGGAAGGTTTCTAAATTAATGTTGTATATACTGGACCTATGGAACCATGGACCTGTGACATGAGCCAAGGGCCTACCTCACTTCCAACAAAGTTTGGGCAAAGAGGACACCATTTCAGATTTCTGCAGGCATAGCAAACTAGCAAAATTCAGATGACCAAAGCGTGCATGCCAAAGCTTTGCATATGATATAGCCTGAGAATCATTTACTGCACATGCCAAATCATTTACAGATCTTTCATAGTCTATGAGCTTATACAACCCACGACATAAAATGCCAGAAGCAATAATCACATCGCCATTTGACAGATCATGAACTGTACACCTGTCATCAACAAATTTCACAACCAAGCTAATCTTGGCTAATGCAGAAACTGATAACAGGTTCTTCTTGATCCCTGACACAAATAAAGCATCTGACAAAGTGAAAGAACTACCATCAGTAGTAGTCAAAATGATCTTACCAACTCCCATAACAGGATAAGAGGAGTTTTTGGCGCATGTAACAGTATTCCCTGTAGGGGCAGGCTCAAGTGAAGAGAAGAAACTGCGCTGCGAGGTAATATGTTTGGTCGCCCCACGATCAAAATACCAAACATCTGAGTCTATTGCAGACATGCACTGCTCATGAGAAGATGGGTCAAAACTGCAGACAGTAGTAAACGCCCATTCTTCTTCCTTCACAAGATTAGCAGACTGTTTTTGGTGTAGAGGCCTCTGCAACAACCATTCCAGCCTCTTTCTTCTTTGCCTCTTTTGAAGCCAGTTTTGGACAGTTCTTTATGATATGATCATTCCCTTTACATTACTTACAAAACAATTTCTGCTTTTCTGATTTCTTCTCATCTTTATCTTTCTTCTTTGAATATTTAGAATTAACAGATTTATGCTTACTAGTTGAAGAGCTCCATTTTCCTTTGCCCTTCTGACTAGCCAGGAAAGCTTGATCTGCAACTAGCATAATGGACCTGTTTTGCCTGGACTGATCTTCCTTCAACAGAACAAAGACTAACTCCTCAAGTGATAAGGCATTCGGATTTGCCTTTGACCATCAACCTAAGAGTAGAAGCAAAACTTTGATATGAATCAGAAAGACCATTCAGAACGATCTGCACAAGTGAGCTATCTGGTATAACCTAATCAACAGAAATCAACTGTTCTTTCAAATCTTTGATCTTCGTTAGGAAACTATCCATAGAATCACCTTCATTCATGTGCTCACTCTCCAACTGTTTTCGGAGGTAAGCAACACGAGCCTCATTCCTAGCTTAGTACAATGTGGTAAGTGTATCCCAAACATTCTGCAAGAGCGAATGTGAGGAATAATGGCACGTTTGATAGACAAAGCTATCAATGCATGTGCCTGGGCATCTCTGCCATCCCAGCGAATCTGCTATGCAGTAGGTGCAGTAGAAACCGCAGGAATATGAAGAATATCATTATCTTTGACACCTTCTGCATCAGCTTCAGTACCTGCAGTTGTAACACTTGCCGGTGTGATAGGACGTTTTTCGATACCCTGCACAATGTTCCACAGTCCTTTTGCAACCAACACATGTCGCATCATATAAGCCCATAACGGGTAGTTGGTACCATCCAACTTATCCTCAACCACCAACATACGGAATACATCACTGCTTTTAGCCATGGCCGGTGACTAGAATACCTTGATGCAGAAAATTGACTGTATCTCAAAAAGTTGAATAGAACTGCCCATACGAATTTCGCTAGACCTGTTGCAGACTTTGAGACGCTTATACTGGCGAACAGAAACTGATATATACCTTTGGCACAAAAAGACGAAATAGCTTGCACAAGCACTGCGATAGTGCGTTCAGAGGCCAAAACGAGCTCAGATCGCAATTTCGGCACCACAAAGCGAAGATGTTTTGATTTCGGAAACACGCTGAGTATGCTCACCAAAATTCGTGCGATTCTGAGATTGCAAACGGAGGAGTGTCGACGGTGCCCTAGATGAAGCGACGACATGCTCTGATACCAATTGTTGGAGATAGACGTCTGCCGAAGCACGCGAACAACACAAGGAAGGAGAAGAAGCTTGGAGCAGAACACACAATACTGAATGTATTAGAGAATGTACAAAGATAAGTAGCCCATTCGGGCAATAGGCGTATATACAAGCCGGGGAAAAAAAACCTCCTAAAGAGGGAAAAAAGTGCCCCGGCGGTCCTAGAGTGTTCACATATCAACAATCTCATAGAAAATGCATATGATCTTACTTCCATGGCCCACCAGTGGAAGGAGCAAAGCGGCCCAACCTCTGTCCAAGAAAATCCTTCCAGGGCTAAGGACCAAGAAGAAGACCACGCACAATGAACTTGCCAAGTAGGGCTCTGCTATGACAGGAAGGGTCAATGATCCCCAGACCACCGTGCTCCAAAGGAAGTGTGAGGACCTACCAAGCAACCTTAACCTGAGCTGGGCTACCATCCTGGCCAGACCATAAAAATTCCTTATTAGCTGGTAAATCTGGCTAATACAGGAACTCGAGAAGATCCAAAAGGAGGTGACATACAACATCGTAGCCAAAAGAACCTGGTTAGCCACCACAACCCGCCGAGCAAGAGACAAACAAGCATAGCTCCAGTGAAGGAGCTTCCTCCTGACGGTCAGAAAGAGGGGAGAGATGTGTTGCTCAGGTGCAAGGTCAAGACCAATATGGCAGCCAAGGTACCTATCTTCCATGCCAAGGGGGATCCACTGAAATTGCCCACAAGGAAAAGCCACCTAGGCATATCATTCGAACCAATCCAAAAACCACATGACTTGTGTTGTGCCAGTTAATCTTGGCACCTGATGCATCACAAAATCTATCTAGGGCATGCTGAAATCTGATCAAATTGGCCTCTCTGTCCTGCTAGCAAATGGGAGCATCATCAACAAATAGCAGCGTCATCAGCAAACACAACATCCAATAGATACTCATCCCTAATCAGGAGCTTGATACCTTGAAGTCCAGTGTCCCAAGCTGTCAAGAAAGCGCTCATGGCCTTAGCAAAGAAAAGAAACAGAGTGGGAGCCAAGGGGAGCCCTGTCTAACTGACCGCGAGATACTAAACCTTTGTCCTCGGCCTCCTGCAACCAAAATTCTGGCTATGGGCGGAACGGTAGAGGGAAGCAACACCCTTGATTCAGCGAGTAGGAAAGCCCATACATAACATGGTGTCCTCGAGAAAAGCCCAATCAACCCGATCATAGGCTTTCTCAAAATCCAATAGAAGTACAACAAGAGGCTCACTACGCATCTTGGCCAGGGAGTAGTTAGCTTCCCAGAAGGTGAAGATGTTGTCAAGGATACTACGACCCTTGACAAATCGAGTCTGAGTAGGATGGATCAAAGACTTGAGAAGTTATTGCAATCTCAAAGTCGAAGCCTTCACAAGAATCTTGTAGGCAGAGTTGAGAAGTGTGATCAGGCATCGGTGTCTGATATCATCCAACTGCCCCCTTCCTTGCGGATAAGAAAAATCAGACCCTAGGCAAGCGAAGGAGGGAGATGGCCCCTCTCCATGATCCCCTGGAAGGTGAGCCAGATCCCATCCCTAGTAAGCTGGGAGCCGGGACAACTGTCCCGAGCCATGCCACATGCAATGCATCCCAAAGCTCGCTATTAGTGAACGGTGCCAAAAGCCCATTCTGCATCACAGAACATCTCAGATGCTCTAGGACACAACACCGGTCCCCAAAGTATGCAGGGGAAGATAATAGAAGATTACTCTCCAAATTGCCCTGTAATCTCGTAATACCAGATCTTGTCAAGTTATTTCTTGTATCTAGTTCATCTCCCTCAAGGGAGTTCTTGTAATTCAGATATCGTGTTTCATACCTATGGTCTTTGGTCGTGGGATCTCTTGTATTCTGTCTACTCTCGTTATCCATACATAGGGAGTTCTTGTAATTTAGATATCATGTTTCATACCTACGATCCTTGGTTGTGGGATCTCTTGTATTCGGTCTCCTCCAATTATCCATACTTATCAGTTCCGCGTTGTGGGCTTCTTGTATCAATTGCATATTCTTGTATTATTTTCCCTACATGGGTGATCTTGTAATCAGAAGCAAACTTTGAAATCTTGTCTAGTCTAGTCAGAGGGCACAATTTAGTTGTCTCCTGACATTTTGGCAAGATTACCTTCTATTTAGGACCAAGCACCATGGATTCCATATGCAAGGGGATTCAATCAACCATAACAAATTTGATAGGACAAGTACAAGGGCTAAAATGCTTGCTACAACAAGGTGATCAATCAGTTTCAAGCTATACGTGAGATATCAAGATATTATTTCATGGATCTATATATCAAAAAGACTACATGGTTTATCAGTTTCGAATTGGCCTCAGACATGAAGTGAAGTATCTCTTGCTATCCATGCCTCAAGAAGATGCTTTGGAGGATGTTATTAATCGGGTGGTTCAATGTGAGAATCATTTGTTCAAAGGATGCAAAGTCCAAGAGCTAGCAACATTGAGTAATCAAGACACTCTTCACCAAGAATATGAATCAACAATCTTTGAAAATGAGCAAATCATTACAAATGATATGAAGCATACACATTATGAAGATATTCAGAAGGCAAATGATAGGAAGGAGTTCATGTTCAATCAAGGAGGTATGCTTACTCAAGTCTCTCCAACAAAGATCTTGGAAATACCACAATGTACCACTAGAAGTTTGAATGATCTATCTTATGAAGAACCCATGCATTTGGATAACATCAAGGTTAGGATACTTACGCCAAGGGAAAGAAAGCATAAAAAAGATATTGGGTTATGCTATTATGTGGATGATCACATGGTATTCAAGTATCATAAGAAGAAGAAACAAGTTGGATTCTAGACTTCCGGAATCACCATCCCACATCAAAAGAATCATCATTAGAGGAAAAAAGGAATACAGTCCGTCATGAGATTCATACCCTTGATTCTATACCTAGATATACTACATACCCTTTTCAGTTTCATCATGGATATCCATCATCATCATGTTTGAATACCCCATGTCAACAGCTCTACAAAGACCAAGAGTTACGAAGATTCAAGTCTTGGAAGATCTCAGAGTCACATAGCCGCTTCTCGTGGAAATCATCGCTAGAGGGAGGTGATATCATGGACACAAATAAAACCATCCTGAACCTTAGATTGCATGTGACTTTCTATATCTCATTACTGGTTCAGAATTTGGAGAAACTAATGCTTCCATCGTGTCCGAAACATACCGAAACCCTAAGATTGATTGACTACTAGCTTGAACGTGATAACTTGAGGTCTTGTTTTGGATTGTTGACATCATCGATGACATCATCAACTCGTAACCGCCCTTGAACACCTATATACAGAGGGCTTGGCCATATACATTCGAAGTCTTGCCAATGCCAATCTTGGGAGCTCAAAAAGTCATGATCACTAAGTACGTACTTTTGAAATTCGAGTTCAACTTCTTGTCTTGCTCTTTGTTCTAGTCTTGTTTAGTCTAGTTCTCAAACATGGTCACTATCCAAATATATCAACAAATCCCTCGAGGAGTGATCTGGTGAACAAGGAGCTGGCACTCATGTATAAGCAAGTGCCAAGCTATGTGGAAAGAGATCAATCCACAAAACGAAGTAAGCCCAAAGCTTTGCGAAAAGCTTCAAACTTCTCCTTAGGTAGAGCCTTCGAAAAAGGTACGCAAAGTTATCTTGTGTAGGCACATATGCCAAATTGATTTCTCCAAGAGAGAAACTTTCCCTGACATAATCATAGTACATCTCAATATGCTTTGTGCGAGCATGGAACATAGGGCTCCTCACAATTGCCAATGCACTCCGACTATAAGTGAAGATGGTGGTGCCAGAAGATTGAACAGTACCCACATCAGGAAAAGATGTATCAGCCACACACACTCAACACCTGTTATGAAAGCTCCCCTATACTCAGCCGCACAACTAGAAGTGGCCATAGTAGGCTGCTTCTTGCTCAACCAAGATATGTATGAGCTACCTAGCATGAAGCGAAAATCACTAGTGGACACACGAGTGTCATAGCAACGGCCTAGTTTGGGTCAAAAAAGCATGTAAATCTGGCTGTAATGATCCCCCCTTGGGATAAAACAATTAAAGTAACCGGGTACCATTCAAGTAGAAAAAGATGCACTTAACCCCTTGCCAATGTTTGACGTCGAGGCAATGCATAAACATGTTCATTTGAGAGATAGCAAACTGAATATCAGGTCGAGTTATGCATAAGTAAATCAAGCAAACAGCCTACTGATAGAGAACAACATCAAATGCATCTCCAACATCATGAAGACTCAATCGTAAACTTGTTTCCATACTACATAGGAGTGGCAAAAAGTTTGCAATCTTCAAGGTCAAAACGCTGCAGTAATATGTCAATATATTTTGTTGACAGAGCTATTCCTCCATAAGCTTGCATAAACTGAATACCCAAATAATGATGCAAATGCCCCAGGTCTGACATCTCAAAAGAGGCATGCAAATTAGCCTTAAATTCAGCAATATGCTTCTCATGAGGACCAGTGAGGAGCATACCATCAACATACACAACAATGATCACAAGTACATCATCTGCACGCTTAACATATAAGGTGCTCTCAATTTGACTGTTCCCAAAACCCTGTGCAGTAAGTGGGCATGTATCTTTTCATATCAAGCATATGGTGCTTGCTTCAAACCATATAATGCCTTTTTCAATCTGCACACACTTTGTTTTCATGCCCTTTTTGCACAAAACCACGGGGCTGAAATATATACACTTCTTCATGTACGTCATCATTTAGAAATGCAGTTTTAATCCAATTGATGTACATTCCAACCATGATGTGCTCCAAGTGCACAAATGCTATGAATGGTGGTCATTCGACATGTGGGTGCAAAGGTCTCATCAAAATCAATGCCTCTCTCTTGAGCATAACCTTTTGCCTCAAGCTTAGCTTTATATCTATCAATTGTTCCATCAAGCTTATGTTTAAGCTTTTGTACCCATTTAGTGCCAATGGTCTTTTCGCGTGGAGGCAAATCACATAAAGACAAGGTACCATTCTTCATAATAGCATCATATTTTGATTGCATAGTAGTCTTCCAATTTTTTGAATTCTGTGTTTCATCAAAAGAAACAGGTTCATTCTCATCACAAAGACTAGAGAAAGCCATTGCATAGCAATATGATGCAAAGGAAGCACTATAAGAACCTGAATGAGTACGATATGATAGAGGAGCATGTAATTTGCTATCTCTCAAAGTTTGCACCAAGCATTTAGGCATAGTTTTTGCCTCCTCTATATAAGTCCTCTAATCAACAAGTGCATCATGTAAATCTGCATTGGGAATGGAATGATATGCATCATCATGTGGAACTTGTAAAGGGTGAGAAATTACTTTATTTGCACGCGTACTTGACTGTCCATTTGTAAAAGGAGGGAGCAAAGTGTCACATACATCTCTAGAGCTAACTGAAGTCTCCTTGGTACATGAAAGTAATGGGTGAATCGCATCTTCCACAAAAACAACATCATGGCTAACTAAAATGCACTTAATCTATGGATGGTACAAACGATAGCCTTTGCGTTTAGAACTGTACCCAACAAAAATAGATTTCACTGGTTAATCACCCAATTTCCTACGTTGTTGTTTAGGCACTAATGCATGTTCAAAACAACCAAAGACAAGTAAATGAGTAGAAGCTGACTTGCCACCATGCCAAGCCTCATATGGAGTGATAGATTGTAGTGCTTTGTTTGGGACACCTCTTAAGTACATATGCTACACCCATAAAAGCCTCAAGCTAGGAGCTATGTGGTAAAGCTTGACTTTTGATCATACATCTCGCCATTTTCATGAGAGACCTGTTCTTTCTTTTAGCAACTCCATTTTGTTTACGTGTATATGGCATTGTATATTGATGTTTTATCCCACAATGAGCCATAAATGCATCAATGGGAGAATGGAAGAAAAACTTTGATATGAATATGGAAAACCGTTCAGAACAATCTGTACATGTTAACTATTTGGCAAGACTTGATGAGAAGAAATCAATTTCTCTTTCAAATCTTTGATCTTTGTCAAGAAATTGTCCATAGAATCATCTTCATTCATATGCTAACTCTCTAATTGTTTTCAAAGGTAAGCAACACGAGCCTCATTTCTTTCTTTGTATAATGTGGTAAGTGTATCCCAAGCATCCTTTGCTATTTTGCATGAGCGAATGTGAGGGATAATGGTATGTTTGACAAACAAAGCTATCAATGCATGTCCATGAGAATCTCTGCCATCCTAACAAAGTTGCTCTACAATAGGTGCAGAAGGGACCGCAACACGAACAAGAATTCGAAGATGATTATCTTCAATGCCATCTGTATCATTTTCAATAATTGTATTTGGAGGTGTAGTAGGACGTTTTTCAACTTCCTGCATAGTATTCAAGAGTCCTTTTGCTACCAAACATGATGCATCGTATATGCCCACAATGGGTAATTAGTGCCATCCAACCTATCCTCAAGAGCCAACATATGGAATACATCATTGCTTTTAGCCATAGCCATTGACTAAATACCTTGATGCAGAAAAATGATTGTATCTCGAAAAGTTGAACAGAACCACCTTGTCGAGTTCTGTGAAGCATATAGAAAACTTCGAGGCGCTTGTACTCGCATACCAAAACTTGTATATATGTTTGGCACAAAGGGACAAAATTGCCTGCACAAGAGGTTTGATACTGCATTCGGAGGCTTAAATGAGCTCATAACAAAATTTTTGATGCCACAAAGCGAAGATGTTTTGAACTCCTAATCACCTTGAGTATGCTCACCAATTTTCGTGCAATTCTGGGATTGTGGCCGGAGAGGTGTTGACGATGCCCTAGATGAAGCAGGGACCTTCTATGATACCAATTGTTGGAGTTCGAGGTCTGTGAAAGCACATGAACAACACAAGGAAGAAGAAGAAGCTTGGAGCACAACACAACACTTCATGGATTACCAAGTGAATGTATAAAGATAAGTAACCCGTTAGACTTATAGGCCTATACACAAGCTGGTAAAAAAAAAACCTCCTTAGGAGGGAAAAAAGTGCACTTAGGATTGTAGCAATCCTAAGTGTGTTCACACATATCACTACCGAAATATATCAGCAGTAAAAAGATAGATGTTTTTTTCAGCCATCCATGAGTGGAGAACACACAAATTTGGGAGTGAAGTCTCTCACACTAAAGCAATATTGCGTGATCGTGGGACCTAGCTACAACCTTTTAGGCACCTTAGGTTATTACGGGTACACTCTACAATTGGAGATTTTAAGTCCAAGACTTAGCTCATCCTAGGTTGACTTGTGAGATACACTATTTTGGTACTCGTTGTGAAGGATATTGAAGAGATTTGTTATGACCTATGTGAGACATTCTTTATAAGGGAGGATTTCATACATCACCCTTGGACCTTATACAACTTCCCTAATACGTTTTTTTTTTTCATGTATTGGTGTTGGTATCTCTTACCTAGTGGATACCCAATCTACCGAGTGGTTTTCCCATAGTTATAAGCCATCATTTGCTACCATCTTGGTGCTTTCAGTTGATAATATTATTCCTCCTTTCCATTTGTTCTCTTACCCAGATCTTGTAGCAGATCTAACATGATGTAACTTTCTGGTGTCATTGGTCATTTTTCCCTTTTGAAGACATTCATATATCATTTCACTCCCTATCAATTTTAGCTATACACTTCTTTTTGTAGCTTCTTGTGTGTTAATATTTTTCATCCCATGCCACGAGATGCCCACTTTCTATAAGGTCTTTAGCAGCTTTTCTCTTGTTCTGAACCCATCACAGCTTTGATCAGTTTTCTGGGCTTTCACTCGATGGTATTATACTTTTTCTTTTTTTTTTTTCTTTCTTCTCAGACAGACATTGTAATCATGATGCAAATTTTTGGTATCGTAGGTCATTTTGGCCTTCGGAAGGAGTAAACATATGATTTAGTTTCTCATGAACTTCAATTTTTATTCAGATCATTGTCACCAGCCCAATATTGTGCTCTCCATTGCAGCATTTGGGGAGTAGTAATGGCTTTGTGCATGCTACCGTCTTCAATTAGAGTTCGTAAGCATTTGCTTGCTTGTCTCCAGTATGGTTTTTCCTGAGAGAACTGGTGAAACATTGGGATCACCTGACATTAAATCAGTGTATTACTCGTATATTTGGTGGACAAAATTTCCACTGCAAATACTTCAAGGTTTGCTTATGAATTCAATAAAATATATACTAGTTTTCATTTATTTCTTGATTCTGATTGGTTTTAATGCGATCAGCCTGGTCATCTCCAGCTTGATTTTTCAGTATGATTTCATATCCCAACACGATGCTTCTAATCCTCCATCTCCTCACAACATTGGCTGCTTATTCTTTGAACCCAGGACACCTATGCTGCTCAATGTGTTCTGATCCATAGCTGATGAGATGTTACTCTGAGCTGTCCATGTGCTGGCCTAAATGTGAATAATGATGTGGTGAAAGTGGTAACCAGATGTCACTTCGTGAGGTCCCATATGAGTGTATACCAGAATTTACACTTTGGTTGGTATAGGATTCCCTGCAATATTAGATTATACGCATTTGAAACAGAATAGTGTTTTAAAGGGGGGGGGGAGGAATCTGCAGTCAGTATGAGTGATGGAATTAACATGGATGGAGGTTTTGAATACTGTTTGCTTGCTTTCAGCACATAGGAATGATGTAAAATCAGAAGGAAGCAAGTGAAGGATATTTATTGGTGTAACTATCTGTAAACAGGAGGTTCGACTGAGGATATTTATTGGGTTTTTCTTCTCATCAAGCCTTTTTATGGTGTTAGGACTGATAGATCAGTAGGAAATAGTTCTACCACGTTTTGTTTATTTTTAACCTAATTTTAGTCATTAGCATTTTTTGCCCTTTTTTGTAAAATCCTCCTCTAATAAAGCTTCATTTATAGTACAAAGAAAACATTACATTTTAGGCTCTGCTCTTTAGCTCATTTGGATTGCTGTGCTTTTAGGTTTTTGTATTGCAATATCGAGGATCTGATACTGGGAGGGCATTCTGCTGAACTGGGAGTACGAGAAAATGTTGGAAACATTATTGAATGGGATAACAATAAAGAAAAGTTTAGAGTATCTCAAACTATCAACTTTCATCTTTACATCAGCCAATTGCCATGTGAGCTTCTTGTTATGTGAATTTTCTATCTGCCAGTGGTTTGTAATTCAGACTTCTTCTTGGTAGGTGGAGATGCAAGTCTATTTCTACAATCCATTGATTCAAACATTGATCATGATTCAGTTGCATTCAGAATGCTTCCTTGTAAGAATGACACAACAACATCTGCCATCAATGAATCTGTTGCTTGTGATGATTTGAGTTTGAGTGATGAAAATTTGGCTGATTTTGGGCTTGAATCCCATAGTAATAAGCATCATGAGGAGATTCAATCTTATGGATCAGAGAAGAATGAGAAAAAAATTGATGCATGTGTCGCTAATGAGGAAGCTTCTGCTTCATACAATACAAGAATTTGCCAGAAGGGATGTGATGCAATGGTCTGTCTTACAAGTAGCTGTAACAAGTACCATGGAACAAAAGACGAGAACATTTACAACAAAGAGGTTTCAGGAATTGTGAGAAGAAAACCTGGCCGTGGTGATAGAACACTATCTATGAGTTGTAGTGACAAAATTTCTGTGTGGAACGTGTTAGGGTTCCAAGGTAAGAAAACATGTTTTTTGAATCTTACTGAGCTGCCAAATCTCTTTTAAAATTAAAAATAAAAATTATTCATGTTATTGCAGGTTCTCTTCTTTCGGGGTTATTTTGTGAACCATTGTACCTTTCGAGCATAACAGTTTCCTTAAGTCAACACGTGTTGGAAAGCAGTCTCCAAGTGAAATCAGAAGAATATTTCAAAGAGAAGTCACAACAATGTGCAGATTTTCTACGGCAGGCTTTGTGTGAACGGCTTTTTCTTTCATCTCAAAAGGTTGCTTTTCCGTTCCGGTTGAATCGGGTAAGATTATGAATCTGTATGTTTTCAAACAAAAATAAAAGGCTTTAGAAGCTTTGTTCATCTCTCATTATATGCAACCTTATTGTAGCACTATGTTTTTATAAGATGGGTAGTACATATTTCTTTCATCAAAAGAATGTGGTCAAGGTACTCCATTTTATTGGCAAAGAATTTATTCTTGGACTTTTTCTCATCAAGGCGATTCTATCTTTTGAAGCTGTTTCAAGTTCTCTTCACGCTTACCATAGACTAGGATGGAATCATGAAATCTACAAGAAATTTTATCGAGGAGATCAAGATGTCATCAAGTAAGTCTACCTTGAATTTGTCCAGGTAGGGCTGTGAAACATCATTCATGACCTTAATGCACGTCTGAAAAGTGGGTTAACCAAAATCCCTTGCATCAAGTACAGCCTCAACCTTTATTATTATTACATACGTACATTATACATACATACATACATACATACATACATACATACATACATACATACATACATACATGCATGCATGCATACATGCATGCATGCATGCATACATACATACGTACATACATACGTACATACATACGTACATACGTACATACATGCATACATACATACATACGTATGTACGTACGTACGTACGTACGTACCTACGTACGTACCTACGTACGTACCTACGTACGTCCAAAACCATAACCATAGCCATTATGTTTTCTATAGCATAACCTTGACCATAACTATTACAATATTTATAACTTTGAACTTTAATGATAACCATAACCATAACCATAACCATAACCATAACCATAACCATAACCATAGCCATAACCATAACCATAATAGATGTCCTTTTTGACTTTCAACCTGTCCAACTATAATAGATGTTACAGGCAAGGGTCAAACCATCTAGGAATCCTCACCCTTCTTTATTTCATTGTTCGTTTTCCAAGTTTCAACCCATCAAAATATTCTTTCAATTTTGTTTAATGTATGAATCTCTCCATAATTGTAGAGGCTTGATAATAACTTAGAATGTCTGATGATTATCTTTCTGTTTACTCTTTGCTATTAAGAATTTCACGAAACTGATGGATGTGATAAATGTGATCGTCATGCGCATACATTTAGATTGTTTGTTTTGCCAGTAAACATAGCAGTTTTTAGTTGTCTGTACAATATTTATCACTGATGTTAGTAGTGCAGGTGTCATACTATTTGATCATGGCTAGATCCATGTGTGCATGTAGTCTCTATTATGATCACTTTGATATTGTTTTCAGATCTTTGATGAACTCATATTGATTTTTATTTATAGTTGTTACAAAAGAAGTCCATTCACGGTTGTATTATATATGTCAACCTGCATAATTGAGAGTAATTCCATAAGTTTGAAATATTTGTGCAGCCAAGCTTCCATGTAGTCCCTTGCCCAAGTAAGGAACTCAGC